>JAHWFP010116009.1:0-55648 GCA_023313725.1 Lithobius niger | reverse complement strand
AGAATGGAAAAAAAACTTATTGATAAAAAAATTAAAGAATGCAAAAAACAATTCTTTCAAAATAAGATAAATATGTTACAAAAAAGTAAGAAATCGATAAGGGAAGTAGTAGATGAGCTGACTGGGAAGCATGATAAAAAACAAATTGACGATGAGATTGTAAACACTTTCAATGACAAAAGTTTAGACTATATTGTAAATGAATTTAACAAAAACTTTTCGAACCAAGTAATAGAACTGAGAACTATAAATAAAGATGAACATGACATATATAAAAAAGGAAATTTTTCAAAAGAAATAACAAAAAAGAGGATTAAATATACGAAATGTACGAAACAGACTATGTATTTAGAAGAAGCAACAGAGAAGGAAATAATAAATATTATAACAGATCTAAATAATACACATGCGACAGGAATAGATAAAATAAAAACTGATCACATTAAAAAAACAAAAGAAAACACTGCAAAAGCAATATGCAAGCTAATAAATGCAATGATCACACATGAAGTTTGGCCAGAACAGTTGAAAATTCAAATTATAAGACCAATACATAAAAAGGGAAATAAGCAAGACCTAAATAATTATCGCCCAATTGCTTTATTGTCCATAATTGATAAAATTCTGGAAAAATTTTTTGTAAAAAAAATATGGAATTTTTTGATAAATGTAAAAATCTAACATCATCACAATTCGGATATAGAAAAAATATGGGTACAAACGATTTATTATCGGAATTAAATGATCTAATAACAACAGGATTAAATGAAGGAAAATATATTGGAATTATTTTAATAGATCTAAAAAAAAACTTTTGATACTTTTGGTAAAAAATTTTTATTACAAAAGTGCTATAATTTAGGATTAAGAGGAAAAATACACAATATTATAAACAGCTACTTAAATGATAGAAAGACAATTGTACAAGTAAAAGAAAAAGTAAGTAAATATGGAGTACCGCAAGGATCTGTACTAGGACCCCTTTTGTATTTAATTTATACAAATGACATTGTAGAAATAATAGAAAAAACTAATATTTTCATGTTCGCTGATGATACAGCTCTAGTATCTATAAACAGGGACTATAATGAAATGCTAAATAATTTACAACACGACTTTAACATAATAAATGATTATTACATTGCAAATGAATTGTTTGTAAGTAAAGAAAAGACATTACAAATGGATATTACAGTACCAAAAATGAAAATAAAAAATAATACATGGATAATAAAACATTATGGAAATTGTAAAAATTTGAATTATAAAAATCAAACTTATCCCTGTAGTGATAAATGCTTTAAATTGGAAAAAACAAACAAACAATGAAATACTTAGGAATTGAAATTGACAAAAATTGGACGTTTAAAATGCATATAAAAGGAATGGTAATTAAACTAAGGAAACTATGTTCCACAATTTATAGATTAAGAGAAATACTAGATAAAAAACAGAAAAAAATTATTTTTGATGCATGGGTCGTAAGTGTAATTAGGTATGGCATTGAGATTTATGGACAGACATCAGAGTACCTACTTGAAAGATTACAAAAAGTTCAAAATAAATTAATTAAGATTTTGTTTGGGGATAAATATAAAAAAAATAAAAACGGAAATACTCGTTAAAGAAAATAAAATTATGAAAATAAGGCAAATAAAAAATTTAGTTATATTAACAAAGTATTACTTTGACAATAAATTTAAGGTAAAAATATATCAATCGGGTGAAACAAGATCTATAAAGAATACTTATAAATTACCGGCTTGGAAAAATAGTTATGGTAAGAGAAGACGAGAGTATTTTATTCCTAATATATTCAATGAAATTCCAAAATATTTATTAAATTGCTTGAATAAAGAGCTGTTTAAGAAGAGCATAATGGAGCTCATCTTTCTTAATGAAAAATAAAAATTATAAATTTAGGAATATACAATTAAATGGATAAAACATAGACTTAAAAACCATGAAAATAAATTGTATAAATTGTTTGCTAATGTATTGAATTACGATAATGTAAAAAAAAGGCGATTATGTTACTAATTTGCAATCTTCGCATGTATAGTTAATGTATGGTGACGTAATTAATGTTTGTATTGTTTCAAAATTATTGTTTATGAATCTCGCACAAACTGTATTATTACAGTTTCGAGGGTTACGTTTTTGTAACTGTTTGGAAATAAAATTATTATTATTATTATTATTATTATTATTATTATTATTATTATTATTATTATTATTCGTATGTTGTTAATTACAACATACGAAATTACACAAAGTATAGTGTATGCAGGAATACACAAAAAGGTGGTGGTATTTTAGTCTATATCAAAGAAAATGTGTTCAAAAATATCATATCTGAAGCAATCAAAATTGGTGAAAATGATTCGTTAGATATTATTATGACTAGAAATTGCATTAATTATAATATGATTGTATGTTATAGGAAACCGTCCTCTGAAAGGAAAACATATATTGCTGAGTTAAAAAAACTAATTAAAAAAAAGGGTGATATCAAAAACTTCAATAGAATTTATGTTGGTGATTTTAACCTAAACATTTTAAATGAAACACAAAGTGATTGTGAAAAGTATGACTTAAATAAATTTGAAAATATGATTGCTTACAATGGCTACACACAACAAATAGTAACAGCTACTAGAGAAGAAATAAGAAGCAACACGATATCTAGATCATGTCTTGACTTAATTTTCACCAAATTAATTGACTTAAAATGTGAAAGTGCAGTAATAACTACTAAACTAGCAGATCACTACTACACACTAATTGGATTTAGTGACAAGAATAATGATAAACACATTGCTGAAGATGAAAATAAAACTAACATGAATTGGTATAAAAAAGTCAATAATAATCGAATTATTGAAGAACTCAAAAACATAAATTGGGAATTCTTGAAAAAAGTAAACGATCCAAATGAGATGTATAATAAAATAAACAACATTTTAACAACGATTTACAACAGAAATACTTTTGAAAAACATAGTAAAAAAGTAGTAAAAATAATATGAGACAAGAATGGATGAATGAAGTATTACTGAAAAAAATAAACGAAAAAAATGATTTTTGGAATACCATTAAAAAGATAGAAAGAAAACAGATAAAGATAGTGAGATACTTAAATTAGAATATGAAAGGTATAAAAATATGAAAAAAGAAATTGGAAAATGTATATGTGAAGCCAAGCAATCTTTTTATAATACATTCTTTAAAAAAAATAAAACCGATGGCCAGAAAACATGGCAAAAACTAAATCAAATTCTAGGAAAACAAAACAATAAAAAATGTATTGAAGCACAAATACAACAAAACTTCAAACAAAGTAATTTAAAAGACTTATGTGAAGAATTTAAATTAAATTTTCAAGAACAGATACCGTATACTGACAATAAACTGAAAGAGCAGAAATTGAATACTACAAAAAATAAAAAAATTACCAAAGGTATCGAATATAAAAAAAATGTAAATGCAAATAAGACTATGGAAATTTATGAAGCAAATATTTATGACGTTATTTCGATTATTAATAACCTGAAACCAAAAAAATCTAGTGGACATGATGGGTTCCTTCTTGAACACTTCATTGCCACAAAAGAAAAAACAAGTGAATTTATGGTAGGCTAATGCTAATAAATTGTATTATTAAAACGGAAATATGGCCTGATACACTGAAGAAACAGATAATAAGACCAATTTATAAAAAGGGAAAGTCGGATATGAACAACTACAGACCTATTTCACTGCTACCCGTACTTAATAAGATAATTGAAAAATTTTTTGCTATTAGAATTGAAGCGTTCCTTAATAAATACAAAATTTTAAACGAAAATCAATTTGGATATAGAAAAGGCACTGGCACCATCAATGCACTTGAAAAAATCAATAATAACGTAACAAGACCTTTAAATGATGGAAAATATGTTGGTGCAGTGCTCATTGATTTAAGCAAAGCATTTGACACACTTAAAACAAATATTCTATTAGAAAAAATCTACAAACATGGACTAAGGGGAAAAATGTACAACATCATGAAAAGCTACTTAACAAATAGAAAGTGCAGTGTAAAACTTGGGCAAGAAAATAGCAGTTTGAAAGATATTAAATATGGAGTCCCGCAGGGTTCTGTATTGGGACCTCTTTTATTTATTGTGTATGTAAATGACCTTTTGCACATCTCTTGGAAAACGGATATCACACTTTACGCTGATGATATATTTTTCCTATCCATACATAACAATAATAAGAAAATGATTAAACATTTGCAAGATGACTTTGACAAGCTAAGAGTTTATTTATTACAAAATGATTTAATTATGAACACAGAAAAAACATGCTTTTTACCAATAAAAACATCACATATGCAAGAGATAAAAAAAATATCGTCGTATGTGAAGACAAATGTAACGAAGAAACCTCTAACTGTAATTGTAAAAAAATGAACAGAATATACAGCATCAAATATCTAGGTCTTCAACTAGATACTAATTGGAAATTTCATAGTCATATTGAAAAATTAATTACAAATATTAGGAAAACCATACCGACCCTATATAAATTCAAAGACGTTTTAAACGAAAACAACAAAAAAATGGTGTTCGAATCTCTGATTATGTCAACTGTTAAATATGGAATAACAACTTATGGTTCAACCACACAATCCATGTTGATGCAACTTCAAAAGGTGATCAATAAAGCTGTTAAAGTAAAGTAAAGTTAAAGTAAAGTAAAGTTAAAGTACTCTTTAGAACTGAAAAATATAAAAGTAGTAAAGATATTTACAATCACATAGGTGTTCTTAATGTTAACCAAACACATAGATTTGAAATCATAAGAAAGAATTATTTCAAAACTAATAACTGGAAAGAAAAAGAGAGATCTGTAAGAGGTAACAACAAGTGGATCAGCGAACCGATGTGGAGAAACTCATATGGTAAAAGAGGGAATACATACATGGTACCAAGTTACATGAACAAAATACCAGTAAATCTAAGAAATTTGCAAAATTACAACCAGATGGAAAAGGAGATTAAAATGTGGATTAAAAGTACATAGGAAACATTGGCATAATTAACATGAGTGAAATAATAATAGTAACATACAACATAGCATTTTTCTAGTTTTAAGTTATAGTAACTCTACATATATTGTAAGTCAAATTGCTTGCACATACAAGTCGTAAGACTTCGTGCCTTTTGTACCTAGTACAACTGAATAAAGCTTATTATTATTATTTATTATTTAATTAAATAATAATATTATATTAATTAATTAATTAATATAATTAATATTAATAATTAATATTAATAAATAAATTAATTAATTAATTAATTTATTTAAATTAATTAATAATTATAATTTTATTAATTAATTAAATAATTGTTGTATTCTTTCTTTAATTTTGTAGTTTGCACTCACACCATGTATTTTTGATTTGCTTGTGCCACATACACAACTACATACATTGTAGTTCTTGTGGTACTGTCTTAACACAATAAATTTAAAAAAAAAAAATTATATTATTATATTACTTGGTGGCGACACACTAGCGTGTTTCTATATCCTGAAGCATAGTTGGCCACATTTCAGGTACTTGGAGAAAAGTAATAATGCAATAATAATAATAAAAACAAAAGCTTAAATTGTATTGAAATCGAGAGCAATGACCCACCTGACAAAAATTAACTCGTGTAGGTACGCCAGCTATGGTGCTTTCAATGCAAAATCTGACCCTCAATAACATCGAAAATGTGTTGCTAGCTAGCTAACTAGCTAGCTAGATAGTCCGCTCATCCCCATGTTAAATCCCATAGGGTGATTATTCATCGATACCAAGATAACGGGAAGGCTTCCAAGCTATAAAATTGGACGAATGGGTGCAGTACAATACGAACTGCGTACCTTTAATGGTTTGAAACTTGGGGGCGGAACGGGGATGGCGTGGAGGGAGCGTATGTACGGAAATATTGGTATAACCATTGTTAGTATTGTCGCATCGTCTTTCATTGGACGGTCAAAGTTCGGACAATGACAACGTGTATACTGATTGATTTGATTGATTTGATTTATTCATACGAGAGCACTACATGGGCTTAACCCCTTACGCTCTACTCTACGAGCTAACTGACGTGCCTGCCTAGACACACACTAGTGTATCACGATAAATCTAAAGAAAGTTGCAAATAAATTGTTTTCATGTCCAATTCACGAAAAAAAAACCAACTATAAAAACGAAGCAAAATAAACAAAGCCAGAAACTGATAAAGAGGCTACCAAGTTGAGAGTGGTTTGGCCCTTCAAAGGAGTGATATCAACACACCAAATACAACTAAATAAAACAAACTACAACAAAATTAAAACCAAACAAAAACCTATAAATGGTTCGGCCTACAGGCAAAAGGTAGTAGCAAATTGTTGAAAACCAATTTCTTGTTGACTTGGCACTTTATTACACATCCGCACACGGTAGTGGAGTTGAGTCAATACACAATTAAAAAAAAAAGGAGTGATATCATATCACAAACCAAGACTGGTAAAAGGGACCGCCAAATTCCGAATGGCGCGGCCCTTCAAAGGAGTGATATCAACACACCAAAACATTCGCCAACTTAAATCGCACCGAATGATACTTTGGACGTTAAATGAAAACTTGAACTTTGCTACCGAAAGTAGCAATGTTCTAGTTTTCATTTAACTTTCGAACTATTAGTCGGTGCGATTACTTGGCGAATGTTTTGGTGTGTTGGTATTACTCCTTTGAAGGGCCAAACCATTCGGAACTTAGTGGCTCCTTTTATCAGTTATGGTTTTTGATATGGTAACAAAAATCTAAAGGAACATTTCCCTGTAATTAAAACACTAAAGCTCGACACTTTTTTCAGGCCCACTGTGTAACCTCCATAGCGCCAACGAATGGATCAAACATGAAACACGTGACCCGATTTGCATACACCTTGCCTTGCGACTTGTTTCCCCAAGACGCAGGTTGGGTCGTGCATTTCGGCCGCCGTTTCTGCCTCTTCTGTGAGGGGAAATTGGTGAGTTTTATCCTATTAAATTAATGGTATCTTATCCTTTTAAATTATTGTTATTATGCTTTTAACATACGATCACTTAGTGGCATTTGCCATGCTTTAATTTTATTATGCAAACCTGATGACGAAAATTATATATTTTCGAAACGTTGTTCGTCTTTTAGTCTTCTGTACTTCCGTACCAGCTGAGAAGACTATTTATTGCAACGACTTTGTCCGACCGACCGTCCGTCGCTTTTTTTTTAACTTCACAACGGTACCAGATAGAGACGACCACGGTTTACAACGTTATATTCAGTGTGAGAAGTTAAATAGCATGGCAAATTAAAACATCGTTACTTCCTTAAAGCAACTTCTTCGATGTAACTAAATTAAATAAATACATTTGGTCGTCGAATTAAAATCTTAAGATAACTCGCAATAAAAACAAATGCATTTTATCTTCGTTTAAAATAGTCTAGTCGCATTGTTGCATGAATGAATGGGCCTACCGTCGAACCAAATTCACCATAAGGCCTATCTGCTACTTAAGAAATTAAACTTTATTAAACTTCATTAAAAAAAAAGTAGGTCTAAAAAATGAAAATTTGGCCTAAAATCATGTTACCACGGCAACGTCAAGTTGCTACGAGTCTCTGTTGGCTTCATCAACAGCGTCTCTCTCGTCACTTCCCTACTACCACTGATCTATATAGGCTATGCTGCACGTTACGTTGTAGCACTGTAACTGTGTTCCCGAAGGCGCACCGTGTTGCAAAAATGAATATGCTTACTATACAATCGAAATCTCCATTAGTTGCTACTTACGAAATTAAAACTGCAGGTTAAAATTAGACGTAAAAGCTGACAATTACGCCTAAAACTTAAAATAGGCCAAAAAGTTAAAACATTTTTAACTGGCAGTTGTGATAGTTACTGCTTCTAGATTAGTATAATAGAGACAGTTGTTGTAGTGCGTGATAGAAGTGTGCGCCTCAACATTGGAATTGGAGGAACTGTACAAAAGACCGCTGCGACTAGGCAGTCGCTGTAGCCGCTTGTTTATTTTGTAGTACTGATTGGTTTCTACTTTAATAATCTGTTACCGTGCTTTTTTTCACTCCATTGAATATTTGTAACTTGGTTTGTTCAGAGTTTTTAATAAATGTACTTTATATTCATTACACACGCTTTGTCTTACTGACCTCAGAAAAAATATCTTTTTAGTTATATTAGTATTATAGTTGGAGTTTAATAACCACTCAGGATTAACCTTTTTAAACATATTATCAAGCTTCACACTGCGAAAGACTTATTCGAGTTATGTTTCTTTTCTTCACAAAGGTCTAGTGAAACTTCTAAATTAAAAAGGCCGTCATAAAAAAAGGAGTGATCATCACATCAAAACTTAAGTCATTATTAAAAAGTGTACCATCGTCAGAGTGAGTGTGGGCGAGTTAAGCATTCATTTAAGCCTTTTCGCTTAAGTTGCACAAAACCAGTCAAGCGGGGGGGGGGGGGGGGGGATGGCTTGAGGCTTAAGGTACAATAGACTACTTAACAATCCCTGAGTAAGTCTTACTAATTCGTTCAGTGCCTGGGAAGAGGTGTGTTGTAGTGGCTGCGAAAATTATTTGTTTTTGCAGCCCTGCGTTGCAGCATCGGTACATGTGTCTGTTTTATTAACGATATCGCATTGTCACCAGATGTTCTATTTTGTCAAATGAGGGACATTCAGAAAGTAAAGTGATGAGAAGCCAAAGGGACTTAGCGTAGCCGAATTAATACGCTAATCTGTACATAGAGCACAATTTAGTTGAATACAACAGTACTATTGTCCCTGTCCGTAACGAGAAAACCGTAGCAGTTGAAAAAGACGTTAATGCTTCAATATCCCTCTTCACATCTGGAATTTGGCTGCAAAATTAGTACCAGGGGAGTTGAAGGACTGAGAGACAGAGAATGATATGCGGAGAAACCAATGAAAAATGGAACTTAACTGAATTACCCTCATGCATAAAAACGTTAAGCCGTACAGGAAGTAAGAAAAAATTCTAAAATAAGTGAAACACTCGAATGCCCATGTAAAGTGTGCTACTAACACGAATTATATATGACGTGTGGATCTTGGTGTTCAGTTCTGGTGTTGTTTATACTTTGCAGTTTACTCGGCGTAATTTGTTTCAATAAAAAAAGTAATATGTATAAACAGGATGAGGTTGCAGAATTAGTAGCGAGGGCGGGGTGGGGGGGGGAGTAACCCGAGGAAACCGAGACATTAGAAAAATGATACCTAATTGAATGAAAGTACAAACCTGTCAATGCATACAGAGTAGGAAGTAAATGTAAAAACTCTTAAAATAAGTGAAACAAGAAAACACACGTAATGCTTGGTACTGCCACTAATTATAAAACGTGATGTGGTTTACCTTTGGCATCGCTTATACTCGGAGGGTTTGCAGCTCAAGTTATCTGAATAAAAACAATTTGGCCTACACAACACGGATCTGGTAGCAAAATGTGCAGCAAGACTTACTAACGTAGAATGAACAAAGTTGTTGTGATTGATATTTGACGGAGATAATAAATCTCAGTAATGCTGATAGTATTGTCGTCTATAGACGAATCAAGAAGGGGGTTGAGGCTTAATGGCACATCGACAGCAAATTCAACGCCAATCTCAGCCACAGTGCAGTGGTCCGGGTCGGTATTGCGCTGTACATTACAGAGATGTTAATCAAACCCAAATCTAGATCTTATCATACATCTGCAGCTCGTGCAAAAATTAAAAAACCCTACACAGGGAGACAGACTAGTAGCCCACTTGACGCGCTAAATTTCGTGGCAGATGGAAACATAAACGAACACCATCAAGTTGGTGACATTCCACAATCACATGATGGACCGTAAATCGCTGGTGACAATAGTGACATTCAGAATGGAACCTCAAAACGAAACAATGTATTAGGTTGGTTTGCCCAACACGTAAATGGGACAACACCACCCCTTTTCAGTGACTGCGGCAACAAGCTGAGTGCCAAATCTAGACATTGTTTTTTACAGAGAACTACTTATTGCCGTCTTGTTTGTCCCAAGACTTGCCAAGAAGCCCACTGAGGACAACTGACCCATACTTTAACATCGTGATTGCTGGTGAATTGTTAGTCAACTAGCAGAAGTGCCAGGCTTCTCCCGTGGTTTTGTTTCACCTGTGGTTGTTTCCAGATTTTCGGTAGGTGATGCCTAAATGTTGAGTGCGACAGGCAATTTTGTTATTTGCAATACTCTCCTTTTGCACCCTTCCTCTAACTCTTCTTTCCTCTCCTCCTTTCCTCCCACCCTCCCTCAAAAACGTACCTTGTAGATTCAGTTAATGCGTAATTATATGCTTAATGATTTCATACCTATTGCCCTTCCCCCCACACCCAGCCCTAGCTAACAGATGCACTGCAGATATTCCCCGCTCATTTCCAGTTTATCCCGTTAGCGTGATCGATTCGTACAGCATGAAAAATAACTGTCCTTTGTGTATGACGTCATGTAAGACTTGCTGCTGAGATGACCCCGCAGAGCAAATTGTTAGTCGAGGCAACAATGTGCCGATTTCAACTTTTCACGGCTACGTACACCAGTTTCACCTTCTTGCCAAAGAATTGATACGCTCGACAGTTTTCATTGTAGTGGTGACCGTTGTCGTCGTTTTGCTTTAGGGGTTGTGCTTTTGCTATGAGAATTTGCCTTATAATGTAGACTAGCAGTTGTACCCGGATTCAGCCATGGATTTATTTCGCCAGTGGTTGTTTTCCAGTTTTTGGTCGGTGTGGCCCAAACGTTGACCTCAACAGGCAATTTCGCTTGTTGGAGAACTCCGATTTCCTCCCATCATCTACGTGGCCTCTGCTTTCCCGTTTTCCTCTTATCATACCAAAACAAACTTACCTTGTCGGTTCAGCTTTTTTTTCTAAAGAGCAGGGCTAACAGACGCACTGCCCACTCACTGGAATTTGCCATTCAGGCTCTCCTCGCCACTCACAGTGTATCGTTTTGAGCGATTCGTACTGTGTGAAAAATACCTGTCCTTCGTTCATGACGTCATTTAAGACTTGCCGCTGAGATGATCGCGCAGAGCAAATTGTTAGACGAGGCGACAATGTTCCAATTTCAACTTCTTTACAAGGCAACAACATACCAGTTTTAGTAGCAAAGGAATTGACACACTCGCCCGTTTTCATAGTAGGGGTTGCTTCTTCGGGGGTCGTCGTCGTTGTCTTCGTTTCTGCTATGAGGCCTTGGGTTATACAAAGATGTAGCGAATGAGAAAAAAACAAATATAATTAAGCAATAGGCACAAGTTATCGTTTGTTTACGAACTGAGTAAAATGTGGTTGATGAAGTTTGCAGAAAAGGGTGTCAGGAATGTTTCTATGTCGCTATTTGTAACATTTTAAACCGCAATATTCGAACATTAGTGTATAGGTTAAGGCATTAGGTGGTGCTGTCCTTTTTATCGCCCAGAAAAATTGTAGTAGTAAAACACATACAACTTCTGGGTACTATTATATGCTGTGTGTAGACCTAACTTACATTAAGGGCCCCCACGCACTAGGCTGCCAGTAGTCGTTGCGACCAAAGAAACACGGCGACATGCTGAGCGACCACATCCGTTTTCCATTGATAATTCTCGATCATGTGGTGAAAAATTAATACGGAGCAAGTATGGGAACCCTGTGGTCTCTTGCATGCTTCCCGGGTTCCCAGTGGCCGCCGCAACTGTCTGGTTGCGCCGGCCAAATACACGTTGCTACGTGCCCCCTTCCCCGCAGTTATTAATGTTCTATGTCGTTTTCACTAGTTTTTCTTTATTTAGGAAAAATAATGTGAAAAAGCAATCAATATTTTCTGAACATAAAAGTAGTGATGGCTCTTGTTTTAGAGACGATACATCCTAAAACATGAGATCATCCTTAGTTATCGTTTGATTAAATCCATATATACGTTGCTCCTCGCATGTTGTGTACAAACCAAAACATGTAAAATGTCTGACCCCCCCCCCCCCCCCCCCCACTTTGGAAGTACAGCTCTTGTCATAGGGTCGTATGAAGAATGCAAACTCCATCCTACCAACTTCATGGAGGCATCAGCAGCAGCATTTGGGGTCCCATCACTTCTGGTTTCCCTCAAGGCGCGGTTCTTGGCCCCTTTATCTTTAATTTTTACCTTTCTGACTCGCATCTGTTACGCAGATGATCTTAAAAGTCTATCACCAGTCTTCTTGACTTGCAAACCTCAAAATGACATCAATGCAGTCTCCTTCTGTGCGGCTGCGAACATCGTCGACTTCAATTGCGGAAAATTGTGTTATTATGAGGTGTGTGAAGTTGCCTCCCGGAGGGAACAAGCTATCGATGTTTATAATTGTGCTGATAAGTATTATGAATATGCTCAGTGTGCTAAGTGGTAGAAGGCGTAATTGATTGGACCCTTACCGTTTTACAGTAAATCTTTACTGAATTCGTTAGGGGCAAACTACACACCAGCCCCTTGAATTAGTGTTCCATCAGAATTCTATTGTGCCACACACTTCTGTCAATGTGTGCAATGTGCTAGCCAATATTGCCGATTGAACCTTAACGCTTCGAAAACAACAGCCCTCCAAAGTCCAAGGGGCTAAATTCACATTACGCGGGGCTAATTTCACATTATGTGTAACTAGCCCTGGGGCAATGCGCTACCCACCAAACAAATGTGCCCATATTTTTTTTGCAATCTACTGGTTTACTGAAAACGTGTTGAATTTTGAAAAAATGGCCTCTGCACTGCTGCAGGTTACCAAATTATCTATTTAGTGGTGAAGAGGGCTGAAAAAGTTTCAAATATGGGATCCAATTTGCCCCTTTGGTTTCAATTAGTACATGAGTAGAGGAGTCTAAAAATACCGGGCCACATTTTTCATGCCCCGATACCCCCAAAAATATTTTTTTAGCTGTAACTGTTTAACCGTCAAAAAATCCAAAGCATATTGCGCAGCAAACACGTTCAGCATGAAAAAGTGAAATACATCATTTACGTAAAAGCAACCCTTGAACCCTAAAATTTAAATAACGACGGGAAAGCCAAAGGCTCACAAGAAATAACTAAATACAGATGCAAGCTTATTTACGATGCCTTTTGGACTCATATGTCAAACTGCCTGAGCGGGGAATCGAACCCAGGCCCTTTGAAACCAAAGACCAAGGTCCTACCGATGAGCGATACTGACACGGCCAATAGGAAACGTCCATAGGCAGCATTTAACACTTACAAATATACATATAAACAAACACTTTCTAATCGCCACTGGAGGGACGCCTATTTGCCACGCCATCCTCCAAGTGAAACGAATGGAACACTTAAACGTGAAATAATGAGTAAAGACGGGAAAGCCAAAGGCTCGCAAGAAATAACTAAATACAGATGCAAACCTATTTACGTTGCCTTTTGGACTTATATGGACGTTTTGGATATCTGATATGAGCTCGAGTGATGGTCCTGGAGAATCCATCACTCGACCCCTTTTTTACGTCATCCAACCCCTTTTTTACGTCATCTGCAAAGTTTGCACCATTTAGGGTTGAGTTTGCCAAATTAAGATCATTTATATAAACCAAAAAAAGTAAGGGGTTAAGCACCAAGCCCTGGGGAATGCCACTAGGTACACTAGCATTGTCTGAAAGAATATGTACAGCTCTAACCTGTTGATTACGGTTTTCTAGAAAGGTGGATAGCCAGTTTAGTAGAAGTACAGAAATATCACATCCACTGAGTTTCCTACCAGCTTGCGATGGGCCACCAATTCAAACGCCTTTTTAAAAATCAAAGTAGAGGACGTCACTCTGGACTCCAATATCCAGCGCATCAGTCCAGCAATAGAGAACAGTCAAAAGATGATGCATGCCTGATTGACCCGGAATAAATCCAAACTGGTCATTATTAATAATTTGCAACTCTATAAAGTATGGCAACAATGTGCCACCATGACTTTACACACCACACACGTAAGTGCAACAGGTGTGTAGTTTTCCGGGTTAGAAGGGATAGAAGGGTTAGAAGGGTTAGAAGGGTTATATGGTGATCCCTTCTTAAATATTGGGATAACAGTAGCATTCTTCCAAATTTCAGGAAACACACCCTGCTCAAATGACTTGGTGAAAAGCATGGCTGAAGGGTAACAGCTGAGGTCTCTTTAAGGGGAAAGGCAAAAGAGCTATTTGGTCCGCAAGACGTACTAGGTTTAAGTTTCAATAAAGCGGCGAGTACTGTAGACCTATGGAAGTTTACCGTGGTGCAACTTTTTGACCAATGGCTATTTTGTAGCTAGGAAATGTTTTGGTTCCCATCATCGAACATTGTATTGGAGGCAAAAATAGAACTAAGTAGCTCTGCCTTGGACTCGTTTTCCATAAAATATTTATATTTAAATGGTGGTAAGGAGCGTGTAGACATGTTTTTTTTTACGATGGAATTTAAAGAGAGATTGAGTGTTTCCATCCCTAATAACTAATTCTTCCCTTCTCCTGTGCTATAACTCGACTCAGTCCGAAAATGATAGTTCAGCAGTGTTATAAGCAAGCTAGGACTCTCCATCGTGCTTTACTTTATATCGTCTCCATAGCTTTTGTTTGTTATGTTTCAACTTCATTGTGAAGGATGGATGAAAATCGTTTCTTTGGTTCGATCTCTAGGTGATAGCAAAATTTCCCCAACAAGAAGAAGAACAACTACAATATTGACATTAAAATAGCGTTCAAAAAGCCCTAGGCCTTCTTCATGCTTACGTTTTAAGCTATTACATTGGTTACGTGGAATTCGCTCTGGCTTTTTGATGTACTTCAAATGAGTTTTCAGAATGACCAAAAAATAATTCCATGCATCATGAATATTGTGGTGGACCGAGAAGATTAAGTCGTTCAAGTCAATCATCCGAAGAGACATCCTAAGCAGCTGGAAGTCCACCCTTCCTGTGAAAGATGGGACATCACCCTGTCCATCAGGTGATTTAATGCACTGAGCAAGATTAGGTTTAAAGGAAACCACACAGTGATCACTATTACCAAAGTGTGGCCCCATATAGAGATCATACAAAAGCCGATTTTCATCAGTGAATATGAGATCAAGTATATTAGACCCGTTCGTTGCTTTATCAACACGTTGAGTAATACCCAAGAGTGCTAGCAACTCAAGAAAGAGACTATTATGGGGGTCCTAGCACGCATAGTACGCCAATCTACAGTTGAGAGGTTTAAATCACCAAGGATCACATTTGAGTGCCTCTCGTTTTGTGTCTGGCCAAGTATTGAGAAACATCTACCACGGCATCGTCCAATCTACTATTGGGAAGGTAACACAAGATAAGGGTGACGTTGAGATGTGGCATGGAGATTACCATCCCCTCCACAGTGGTCGAACATCAACCAGCACTGCTGGGATATTAGGCCGATGGAGAATTAACAACCCTCCCCCTCTACTGCCACTGTTGCATCTCACAACCACATGCCTGTTCGGATCCACAACCATCGCACTAGTAAAGTCTTTGTTGAGCCAAGACTCCATCACAAAAATAACATCAAAACAATCATCATTAATCAATGCATTAAAGCAACCAAAATTTCGCATTATACTATGTGCATTAAAGAAAGCACATGTTAAAAATGATGTACTTTGATCATGGCACTAATCAGGAATTTGCATTTGCATTCCACTGGGACTTCTCATATTACACCATGAAGTTTTACGATGGAACATGCATCAATGGCAACTTCTGTCGAAGCACAATCTTGCCTCGTGCCATTAAATGGATTTTATCCCTGGTAAGTGGATTTTATCCCTAGCGTGTGATCTTGCAAAATTTCATTACCCAACGATAGAAAAGACAGATTATTTTCACACACATTTTCCTTATGAGATTATTAGTATGAAGCACCAACAATTCAGTTTCCTTGTTTTTTTGTCCCCAGCCTAGAAAATAACCCGACTATGGTGATGCGGGATTTAGGACATGCGAGCTTGAGTAACGATGAAAAATCCAAAAAGTGCATAGCAATGCAATTTAGTGGTATTTTCCCAACATTGTTTGTTTTTGTGCAGATGGTAAAGGATCTACTTCAATCGCTAGTATTTAGTAGTCGGTGAGTTTTGCCGGTAGGTCATCGAGTCATTCCTGGACAGGTTAACGTTATGGACTGCTACCCTTCAAATTGCGCACATTTGAGTCACCCATGATGATCGACCTGTCACTCTAAGCTGATGTTTGAATACCTGTGACTATTGGAGGAAAGACATCTTTGCTGCCTAAATAATGTGCATGTCTCTACTGGATACATGGTTTGGCATTTCGTACACAATTTATGTGGTTACACAGTGAGGTTATTTATTGGGTGCAGGGTCCGAGCACACACTGTGTTATTATCGATTTCCCTCATTCAACTGACTCTGTGGTTTCAATGGGCTCACAGCTGATTTGGAAGCATTCTGCATAATGTTCTTGCGTGGAGATCTGCCACTTTTAAAAGTAATATTATTTCCATTAACAGGCCCATTACGATTTCAGGACAACCTGTGTTCTTACATTGGTCCCTTGTTTGGTCCACATGTGCAGATAAAATCGACAAATTCCCACTGTTGGTTAAGATTAGTTTAACAGACACTTCAGCGATCTCACCAGAACCCCATCCCTAAGCTCTGGATGTTCCTTGGATAGCATTCCCTTCCAAAATTTGCTTCTGTTTTAAAAACAGTCTTTTGTCCATATCTCGAAACTTGATTTAAATGCATTGAATTTTATTCCACGGAGGCCGTAATTCCCTGAGCGACAGTCCGCTGTGACATTCAGCTGCGGCAAATCAACGTCCTTCTCAAGACTAAAGTCATCAAGTTTGTTAAGTACTCTTGTACATTGATCAAGGAGAGAGAGATCCATCGCTCCTCACAGGAATTGCATGTGGTCAATTTTACTGATGAAGGCGTACTCATTTGCCTTCCGTGAGCTGAATTAGGAGTTCGTATAGAATCAAAATACATTGTTAGTCGATTTGGATCATGATAATGCCGCTCGTTTTGATCTTGGACTTGGCCGATATACTTTGACGTATCGCCAGGATCCGAAGTAGAAACCTTTTCAAGTTTTCCCTAAGGAAAAAGAAACTAAATTTTTTTTTTAATATTAAAAACCGTTAAAAGTACAAATGGATGGCTGGGAAACTAAATTTACATATGCTGCACAAAACAGGGCCTCGGCTGCTTGAAAAAAACAGGGAAAATTTTTTTCACTGCCCAGATTTGAACTGGCACAGACAATATGGCAAGATGGCATCTCTCCCCCTGCCGCTATTTCCGAAATGACAACAGGCTGTCGAATACACCGTCACCACACGGAAAAAGGCACTCACAGAGTCAGAAAAGCGCACCAAATGAGGCACTGGAACTTCGTAGACATAATGCTGACCCAACAGTCGTAAATCAGCTAAATTTTTACTTCTTTTGAATTCAACAGCCCAAAAAACGCTACGTTGGTAGGCGTGTTCTTATTTCCTGAACTGCTGGTGGCCATTAAAGATTACTAGTGACAACCGCACACTCACTGATTCACTTGGTTCGTTTCCGTTCGAAATTTGAAGGAAATCTTACGATAAGCAGCATAATTTTAAAATGACCACCCAATTTCAAGATGGTGGCCATT
This sequence comes from Lithobius niger, assembly GCA_023313725.1. Lineage (NCBI taxonomy): Eukaryota > Metazoa > Arthropoda > Chilopoda > Lithobiomorpha > Lithobiidae > Lithobius > Lithobius niger. Next base: position 37,906 of record JAHWFP010116009.1, on the reverse strand, counting down.
AGAGACTTACTAATGACGATGGCACATTCACCGTTTCACTTGGTATCAACTATTTTGTAACAGTTCTAAATTTTAAGGAAATTGGACAATAATATGCATATGTCAAAATGGCTACCGAATTTCAAGATGGTGGCCATTAGAGATTACTAATGACGACGTCACATTCACTTGGTATCAACTATTTTGTCACAGTTCTAAATTTTAAGGAAATCTGAAAATAATAGCATAATTTCAAAATGGCCACCCAATTTAAAGATGGTGGCCATTACAGATTAGTAATGGCGATGATACATTCACAGTTTCACTATACCGCGATGATGTCATCATGATTTAGCCATTGGCGAACACGATAAGCGGATCTCTAGCCATCTGAGTGAACTAGCCCAGTCATGTGATGTGCGCATCATGGCAAACAGCAGTGGCACATGGTTTAGGTATCAACTATTTCGTCTTCGTTCTAAATTTAAGAAAATTAGACGGTAATAAGCATAATTTAAAAATGCCCACCAAATTTCAAGGTGGTGGCCATTAGAGATTAACAATGACGTTGGGACATTCAATGTTGCACTTGGTAACAACTATTTTGTCTCCGTTCTAAATTTGAAGGAAATCTGACGATAATCAGCATAATTTCAAAATGGCTGATCAATTCCAAGATGGTGGCCATTAGAGATTACTAGAGACGATGGCACATTCACTGTTTCACTTGCTATTTCTCTCCATTCTAAATGTGAAGAAATCGTACAACACTAAGCATTATTTCAAAACGGCCTGATTTCAAGGTGGCGGCCATTACAGATTAACAGCAATGATGTACATTCATTGTTTTATTTGATATTAAATTATTAATAGCTGAATCGTCTAAGTGCAAAATCTGAGAAATCAATTTTCCAGTGGCAGACGTAGGTTAGAAACACACTACAGTCATCTGGAGATGGTAGGATTCCTATCTACACCTCCCAGATACTATGGTGTTGGGTTCGTATATCGTTATCTTTAGTAACAATCAATATGCCAAGAACAGTATACATGAATTTAACAGGAAGGTTATCTACACTGGTATAAGGGAGCATTCACAAATTACGTAACGCATGGAGGAGGAGGGGGTTTGCAACTGTGTTACCATCTGTTATGATGTGGGAGGGGGGAGTATAACGAAGTGTTACAACCCAAACTAATTATCCCAAACTTATTTTTCATTAATCTGGTGTTAAAGAGGAGCGAGGGGGTGAGGGTCTAAATTTCTGAAAAAAGAGTTAGGTAATATGTGATTGCTCCCTAATTGTTCGTCACTAGAATTTGGTTACAATAAGAAGAATTGTTTTTTTTTTAATCAGCAAAATACCATTGTTTCAGTTAGCAGGTGATGGCTTCTTTTTAAATAATTATTTCGGTTACACTAAACTAACCAAGAAAAAGCACATGCCCATCAACGAAGGTATGATTTGGCCCTGTTTCCATGATTTTAGGTGGTGTAGTTTAATCTGTACAGCAGAGAAGAACATGAAGTTATCTATTTCACTCTTATCTGGATCTCGAATTTGTCTGGGGCAAATTTCAAAATTTTTGGACTGTAGACATGCCTTGACTAGTCGAGGGTAGATTTTGAATCTGGTTTTTAAATGTTTACTTTTTACGGAGTTTGAGCTCTCAAAGTTGAGAGTTTAACACACAGACTCTATGCTGACCTTTACTTACACTAGCGTTAATAAAATTAACATGGCCGCACGTATTGCTTATTAGAGTTCATTTTCAGAAAAAAAGACATCAGTATGAACAGAAGCTAAAAATTTAAGAGAGCTAACAATTTAATTCATTTTATTAGAACCGTAATCGGTAATCGTACGCCCTACTACAAAGTAATGCTAACCTAAACCATGCATATCACTTACATTTTCCGAGTAATACAACAGTCCACATCGCATGCCCAGAACCCACACCTAGACACCTGGACAATGATCATCGAGCACGAAATACCATAACAGCACACACACTTAACAACAAAAATACGCTGTGTTCCACTGTGCACAATTTTCACTGTGTTTTCACCGTGTTTCCACTGTGTGACCAGATATTCACCGCATGCCCATAACCCACACCTAGCCACATGGTCAATGATCATTGTGCACGAAATACCACAACTGCACACACACTTAAAAACACAAGCCCGCTGTGTCCATTGCATTCAAACTTCACTGCGCTTTCACCGTGTTTCCACTGCGTATTCACTGTGTGTCTGTTGTGTACAAGAGGGAGTGAACATTCTGGTCTTGAAGACTTTCCACTTACCTCCACGATTTGCATTGCGGTGCCGTGTGCGATCTCCGCTGTGTTTTCACTGTGTTACCACTGTGTCTGCACTGATTTTCCATAGTGTTTCTGCTGTGCTTTCGCTGTGGTGTTACTGTGCCTTCACTGTGTTTCTACTGTGTCTTCACTGTATTTACACTGTGCGTCCACTGTGTATCCACCGTGCACCAAAAGGAACAACCATTCTGGAGTCCTAGAGACCCCATCATCAGATTTCTTCATCTGCATACGAGGAAGTGGTGGCGGAACATTGCTGGATCCCGTGCTCCGTATTGCAGTGCCATACACGAAGACCAGGGAACAAACAAATCATACCCTTACCTTTTTCAATGCACAGAAATTTGCTACAGCTATTGCTCACGTTCTGGAAGCAAGATGTGATTGATGCGTGTTGTCGATCAAACCTTTTGCAAAATAGTAGCTGATGCTCTGCAGTGAGAGCTCATATTGCATCCGTCACAAAGCGGCGATGTGCACACACAAGCGAGTGGTTCGTGCGTAGTCTCATCAGTGTTTGTGCCATCTAAACTGGGAGCACGTCTAACACAGACGTGTTCCCTCATTGTTCTTTCAGGGAAAAGAGGGTCAGCCCAAGGGGCTGAAACCCACTCCTCATTCCACTTTTGTAAAAGACGGTGATGAATGGCAGAGTGCCTTGCCCTCATCAATAGAGTGATTTGCACCCCTGAAGCGTCACAGCGAGCTGCCTCCTTTGCCAGCTCATCAGTCTGTTGATTCCCACAACACCCGTTGTGTCCCTTCACCCACTTGGTCACTTCTGATGTGTACAGAGCCCTCCAGTTTCCAGCAAATGCTGAATATCATCGGATCACTGACATCGAGGGAGAAGGCCGAACGTTGGAGTCTCCGTATGTTGGACAAAGAATAGGTTGCAATAGAAAAGGATGGCAATCCAAGTTCCAGGGCGACATCAAGAGCAACTGAAATCGCCGCAGATTCACAAGTCATACTAGAATTCATGGTGTGCAAGCGGCGTTTCAAGCCAAGTTTCAATGCTGGAATGGCAACCCCAATGCCTCCGTTACCTGTGGCACTCTCAAAAGACGCATCACAGAAAACCTCACACTCAGCATATTCTGCTTCAAAATCCCGAAGCTAAGTAGGGCGGGGCGGAATGACACGTGCAACATCACGCAAGCAAAGATGCAATGGTTGCTGTAGAAGGGACATGCCCCATCCCGCCACAACCTACAGTAATCAGAAGGATTCTCCCCTACGGATCTGAGTAACCCCTGCTGAAGTTGCGCATGTAAATCACCATCAAGAGTTCACTCGGTGGTGCAATGGTGGCTCGCAGCATTCAACCTAGAGGACTTGGATTGGCATGGAAACCAGACACCCTGATACTGTCCTTAGGCGGTCAGTTACTGCTACCTGCAACGACTACATGTGATACGTGGAAGTGCAAAGAAATGGTAGATGGTAGTCTAGTGCAGATCTTACAAAGGCCTAGTACATTGCCAAAAGTGCACCTCGCCGAACCTTGTCAAAATGAGCCAGTGCTTTCAAAATGAGCCAGTGCTCTCAGCTGCCCTGCGTAACTGAACACACCACCCCTCCATCTAAGACTACTCCCTGATACCTAACGGTTGGCTTCAGTACGATAGCTGTGCTACCAACAGAAACTATGACAGGAGCATTGTACTGTGCCGCTGAGCGGGAGAAAATGACCAGCTCAGATTTCGCCGGGGCAAGCATCAAGCCCCTTTCCTCAAGACGGACAACTATCTTGTCCAATGCCTAGGTCTTGGTCAACAAACCACATGGTGACGTCGTTCGGGCAGCACACAATGTTCAATGAGATGCCCATTTCTACAAGGATGTTATTAATAACGATAGCGAAAAGTGCCGGGCTTAGGCAGCTCCCTTAAGGAAGGCCACGGTCCGAGCTTGCCTTCAACGACCAGAAGTCTCCAACCTGCATAGCAACCCGACGCTTGCTCACTGCTTAGTCGAGCTACAATTGCATTAATTAGCTTTCCACTTACTCCCAATTTGGCCATTGTGACAACGACCGAATCTATACTTACAGTGGCGTAGGCCACCTTTATGTCTAAAAATACAGCCATCACGACTTGATCATGCACTCACGCTTCTTGGATGTTCAACAACGGAAGCAGAAGCAAGAAGCAAGCATCTTGTGCACTTCTGTTCCCCCTGTATCCAAATTGGACGGACGCCAGACAGCCATAATATTCAAGGTGCTACATTAGCCGTCATTCGTATATTTTCTGGCTGCACGGCAAAAGGGTAATAGGTCTGTAATTCACAAGATTCGATCTGTCGTTCCCCGCTTTGTGCACAGGGCATACATCCATGATGGTGGACAGTGAAATTTTGGAAAAGATGCAAAGCGTCTTCGCCCGCAGCAGACGTGAGAGCTTGCAGGTCACCATACGATACTTCATCCACAATGGAAGCACTACTTCTCTTGCACTTGAACAGGGCTGCTCTAAACTCGACCATGCTCCCTGGCAAGTCAGCTGTGTAGGACACAGCACCATCTGGCGGAGGCTGCGCACTGCTCGGTAGTGAATAAACGCTGGCGAACTGTTTGTTGAAGGCATCCGCCATTCGTTCCCCTTTGAGAACAATGCTGTTAGGTGCTGCTGATTTTGCGTCACAAACCCACATTTGAGTGATGTTGTGTTTCTGAGGTCGTAAGATGGGCCGTGCTTTCGCGAGAAATCCTGTAAGTCCAACCTGATCACGTAACCTACGTGCATAACTGTTTTTCTCTTTTTGAATCAGGAATAAAGATTCCTTAGCAGTGCCTATGTAGGTAAGCTACCGCTCCTCGCATGGGCATGCCTCCAAAGCCTTTATGCCTTTCTCTGGTCATGCACAGCGATGGTGCATGTGGTGGTCCACCAGGCCAGGTGCTGTTTCATAGAGGAGACTCTCTGTTTGGACCGAGTATTTCTGACATGTGTATTAGTCCAATCCGTGAAAATGCCACTATCGACAGTAGGTCTGGAGTGGTTTCTGTTGCGCTGCATCCTGGGACGTCCAACCTTGTGCAGGATGACCGGGATGTGGTGTCTGCCCTCAGCTCATCCGACACACCAAATTCAATTTGAGCAAAAAGCTTTCGCGTACCGATTCGTGCACTCTGCCATTTTGCAACCTGGTAAATGTCGGAGTGCCGTCCTGAATTATGGCCAAGCCAGAATTGTCAATTGCACTGGCTAGGTAGCGACCCTTGGTGGCGCATTGAAATCACAAGTAATGCGCGGTTCCCGGAACTGCTGAAACCATGAAATTCATGACTGTGTAGCTGGATTTCCTGTGGCATAAACAATGACAAAACTGATCCACAGCTTGATCATTCAAACCTTGATGAAGCATGCATCGATTTTGACATTCAATAAATACGCCAACGTTTCGTCCTGAAGAAACGTAGTTTGCTCTGAGAGCAGATCCATTAAAATAGCACAATTAGTTCGTTTCCTGTACCCCTAAAATATCAGCAATCAACATATTTTAAAATATTCTCTATCTTCCAAGTTTTATTGTTTAGACTTCGCGCATACAGGAAGCATTTGGAATCGAACTGAAGGCGGGTTCACTGCCCTGCGTTTGTACGACCAAACTTTGACTATTCTCCATGTATGACCCTGCTTCGCCTGCACCTGCTGAGCACACGCTTAGACATCAAACTCCCTCACCTTCTTTCGGAGGTTTACTAAAATTCTGATCAGCCAATTCGTGACCACTAATCTTTCGCTCGTTAGTGTCTCCACTAACATTTTAATTACCTGCATTGCTTCAATCAACAAGACATATCGTTCTTTCTCCAATGTTTTCTCTCTTTGGATGACAGGGCAGACTGCTGACCTTCGCTGCTGACAAGAGTGTCTTGTCATCGATAACGTTTGCCCCCTTCTTTCTTTTGCGGGGTGTGTGAACCATTAGCCACTCCCGCCGTCTTCGGCAGAGACTGCATGAATTTGCTGGAGACTGCATGAATTTACTCCGCATGAATTTGCTGGAGTTGTCATCGTATTAGGTTTGGAGCACTCGTCTGGGCACTCAGGCCCAGAAGTGTCTCAGCCACTTTCTTTGCACTGGAATTCGCTGCTTCGGATCTTCGCTCATTCCCGGGTGCCTGTCACATTTCTTGTGCAACCTGTTTGGCCTCGCAGAGTAGCACGCACAAGTCGCGAGGGTGAAGCTTGCTCACGTGAACAGGAAGTGTGCATGCAGCCTGCAGTGCAGACATCCTGGGGCTCGGTCTGAAATCGAGACTAGAGCATGGATATCTCTGACGACTAAAATGTCCAGAATTGTTCGACAGTCAACGATTCTTTTAGTTTAAAGGTCACAACTCGGATGCCAGTTTCACACACTGCTTTGCCACTTATCATTTTCTCCTCGTTGGCATGAGAGTCCATGGTCCCAAACCTACTAATGGCCGTGCCAACGTCCCCAGCATACACATCAAAGGGAAGCCAGTGTAGGCGTGCTTCGATTCGCTGTTCGTGCAAATCGTCCATTTCTAATGCACAGTTGTTGATGGTAATTTTTGCTGTTAGTAAACGACGTTTCGCAGCAGCCGTTTTTGTGACCATCTCAAATGCATTACCAGAGCGTAGAGATCACACAGCGTTTATCTATTCCATGCCAATAATTTGCTAAACAGCCAGGTAGGCTTGTACAGTTGAATACAGTCTGCCTCCCTGCTCGCATATGAGAACCACTATCCGTACGATCTGGGCATTCGCGAGGCTTTCCCCATACAGTTCCAGTTCGAGCACCGTCAGGTTTTGGGCCCGGTTTCTTACAGCCTCGGCTATCCCCTCTTCTCCTTCTTCATCATTGCCACTTGCAGCAGCACCAAAAAGATCACGCACTATCCGGAGTACATTCTGATGCTCTGCTATTTTCTCAACATCCCTATCTTACCTTAGGCCTGAGTCATCACCGCCATGTTCTTCACTCTCTCCGTTCATACCTTCTAACGTGTCGCCACCATACTTGCGAATGTACTTCTCAGAAATCCCACGCTTTAATCCTTCCTTCATCACCTCAGCGAACTTGTCCTCAGAGACATGCCCTGTGTTAATATCAAGACTTGTTAATACTTTCATATGCAGCATATCTCGCAGAACGGCGTCAACATCAGCCGCCATGATCAGTCGCCAGAAATGATAATATGCACGATAGCATGTACAATGCTATTAGTACAATCAGTAGGACAAGGAATGAATGAATGAATATTTATTCATTCGGCCCACGGCCCACAGCCATGCGCCCAACTACAGCCATATTCAGGACAAGAACAGGACAAGGCTCACATTGTTAAAGCATTACAATGCTGCAACATGCAACATTAGCACAACAAAGAAGAAAGGCACAGCAGATCAGTGCAGAGATCCAACGATGTTTCGGCGAGAAGAAATTAACTTTGTCGCTAACGTCATAAAAGGCTAAATTATGATACTCGGGTCCAATTGATACTTGGGTGACTGACCACCTGGGAAGACGGGTACTGCAGACATAGGGCCCTACGGTTTCTCAGGTAGATGACCAGAAGAACCCACTTTGGGTTCGTGCTCCGTAAAAAACAACAACAACAAAGGGGTTAAGTCTTTATCAGGTAACAAAATAAAACGATTCAGGATTTCGCTAAAATCTTTCAGTCTTAAACCGTAGGGTGATAAATCTATAATTTTTAAGCCTTTCAAGTTTGGGCGGACGACATGACTGAACGAATTATTTAGTTCTTCACTGCTGGCACTGGGAATCCAGGTGAATTGTTTCAAAATTGTGTTACTCGACTGTTGCCCATTACTGCAACTGGTGAATGTTGACTACAGTGTCTGCAACTATGCAGGTTCAACTGTCTGCAACTATGCTGCATCAACTGTGAGTTGTGCTGACACATATTAAATCTAGACATACGTTAGTGTGCTGCCATCACGTAACAGACATGGGAGAAAGCATGAACGGAACATGGACATATATTTGTACCGTATTTGTAATGTTCCTTTTTTACAAACAAAATTGGGCAGAGAACGGATATATACGTGATAAACCAGACGGGAAAAAAGGAGAAACAAAAATGGATTAGAGTTCACTCGAACGAAACGAATTATAATTTGAATTTTAGGAAAACAAAGGATTGTGACATACGAACTTATATGCCAACGTGTGCATATACATCACTAATCAAACAAACAAAACTGTTGGATATTATCACGATAAAAATACACACACAAAATATAAACATAGACATGCACAAGAACCTAAACCAAAACCCACAAACACTGACAAAACAAAAGCCGTAAACAACAAAACTTTTATAAAAATAGAATGATATTTAAGACTTATGCATTGTATAAATAATTTTGTAACTTGATGTTAAACTCCTCATTGTTGCTGTTGTCACCTAGTTACAAAAGTATTACCTAAGATCACTTCACCTGTGGGAGCCAAGCAGTCAGTATCCACCATCCAACTGCAGTGTAATGGCGAGATAAGCAGAAACCAACCGGGCCATAATCCTAACCTTCTTGGCCTTCGTTAAAACCTAATTTAGCAAGCAGTGGCCCAATGGGGAGCCTGCTGCGTGGCCCCTACATTTGATAAAGAAATATCAATACCAGTCCAGGATTAAAAATCAGAGTTTGCCAGATGAGCCACACAGCGCTTTTCTTGTTTTTATAACTTAGCTATCTGTCAGTAGGACAGTGTCTAATCCTCTACCGATAAGTTTTCAAAGGTTGGCATTTTAATTGATTTCTTTGAAACATCTTCAACATCTTCAACATCTTCAATGAAAGACGTGAGTTGCATGTTTTTGTATTCCATTTTATGTTGCAAGTAATTTAGTTGTACATTAATTTATAATTTATTTCCCTGTATAATGATTAGTACAATAACTAGCTTGTGTCAGAAAAGTGTGATCAAGTCCCAAAACACTTTTTCGAATTTTATTGCTATGAAACTTGAATCTATAAATACAGCATAGAATGCATGTCAGAGTTTCAAGTGAGTGAGACAACAGGTGCAAAACTGATCATGGAAACATAGATGATAACAGACACCAGCACAGGTGAGTATTTCACAAAAAACTGTTAGTAAATCTAAATAAAATAAAAAGTGGTATGTACACTAGAATTAAAAAAAAATTTATGGTAGCCTAAACCGGTATTTAAAAAAGTCGAATGAATAAAAAGATGTTAGGTGCACCTACATTAAAAAAAAATAGTGGTAGGTGAACGTGAATTAAAAAAAATGAAAGGAGTTTTGTGACGTTTAGCGACAGTTTAGCATGAAGCGGCAGTTTAGCATTAAGTGAAAATATATGAGCGTATAGACCTTTGATGCAAAACTAATCATAAAAAATCGTAATTTATGTACTATTGTAGTTTCTACTTTACACCTACATTAGCTTTGAAAATTAATCATTCGACCTTGATGAATACCTAGTTTAATACTAATGGCTACACAATATATTAAATCAAGTCGATAATTCAATAATTAAAGTTATGAAAGATAGTATTTCGAGTCTGTTCCACTTACTTGCAATATCTGCAAACAGCAAGAATATTGCTGTAAGCCATGATGCCTGGCTAACCATTTTATATGCACGTGGCATACGCGCAGCAATTTAAATAGTACGTATGCTGCCAACCTTAAGAACGGTTTCTACCAAGGTCATATTACAATGGAAAGGAATCGTGTTTAAACAACATTACAACTGTGTTGTTACTCTAGTTAACAAACTGCTTTTGGCTTCTCAATAGCCCTCAGTGTACCAAAATTAATGGCTCGAAATGCATTTGAAAGCTGCTTTAAAATAAGTCGTTAGGAGTTTAATAAAAACTCTAAAATGGTGCGTCAAACAACAACAAAAAAGTTCAAAATACTCTTCCTACCATCTATGATATAGGACAGGTGGAGATGTTATCGAAAATTGTTTGTATGATTTATACCACGTAAGCATTAAAACACCCGTGAAAAACTTTGCTGGTAGGGTATTTTTGGAAAAAAATTATGACTTTTGTTTACCCCTTTCATGTACACTCCTGATTGTAGTTATGTTTTTACCGTACGAATTTTTTCGTTGGTTAAAATAGATACGACCTGTTTACATGCTCTTCTTCATCCTTTCCACCCCTTTGTGCTGGCCTAATTTTTGCATCCTAAATGCTACCCCTCTCCCTTTCGTAAGGCTTAATTACAGTGTTTTTTTGGAGGGAGGGGGGGGGGGTGATGTGGCATTTGCACAACTCTGTACTCCTTCATTACATTTATGTAATTAAACCACTAAGATGACTGACCATACGTCTGGTGTATGCAGTTTTCAGAAGTGATCTTGAGATACATAAATGTGTTTTGAATGTCATTGTAGTTGTCTTCTGTAAATTGCAAATTTTATTTTTAATATTTATTTTTTTTAATTGTACATTAATGTATTCGTGATAACAGAATAGAATAAAACCTGAATACATCAAGCGTGTGTCTTAAAAATCACCCAACCACCAACCTACAAGTTAAGATGAATCACTCCATCCAAACATCCAAACAACCATGCAATGTATTCAACATAGCATTAATTTCCCAAAGAATTGCCAACAGGCGTTGAAGTAGCAGCCCATGCGTGTAGTGGGATTCAGGCAAAAGGCAATACCCACAACTTCTATACCAACTGACCTTATTGAAATATCAAACTCATTCTGCTCTGTAATATTTTTCACAAAGCACATTTCTTTAATGTAAGTCTCCATGAACGTTATCACGACTATTCGTTTAACGACTGGCTGCATGGAGGTCGCCATTCAGAATGCACGATGGACCATGGGACAAAATTTTTCTTGGAGTTTCTTGCGCTGGGCACTTTGGGAACTCCTGCTGAAACTAGAATTACTCAACGAACAATTTTTATTTAACTTGATTTTAAGTTTAAATCATTTGTAAATTCGCCACAAGGGAATCACATGACATAAGGTTGTGATGCACAAAAGCATATGTATCAGTTATATAAAAATAAATTCATATGTGATGGGAAAAATCAATTGATCAACAAGTATTAATGTTTCAGAAATTTACAACGTATAGTTCCGGCAGAAAGTATATTGACAAAATCCCGATTTATTGTTATAGTGGCGGTTAGCGATAACAATGACGTTTGAATGAGCATCACTTTCTTAGCATCATTGTTGAAGGTCTCATTCCAAAACAGATTTGTCGTTTGAAACAGTATGGAAAACAAACACCTACAGTATATAATTCAGTGAGAGAAAAAAAACTAATTCTTGAATAACAACTGACGAGTCATTTGCAGACAGTGTTGTGTTTGTGTTTTTGTTTTAACGAAGGCCTATGATTTAAAAAAGTACTGAGAAAATAGGCCTATCGTAGGCCTACATGATTGCATAGGCCTATACGAGTGTACACAATTTGTTAGGACTGTATACCGTGAACAACTCCAGGCCAAATGAGACTTTGCAATCTCTGTGGGAACAAGTCCACTGCGGCAAGTCCTCCTCACCCGCTGCCATCCCTAACCTTTACTGTGCTTCTATCTCATTTCCCACAACAGGCTGAAGCACTGGCTTTTCGTCCTCACCGGCCATTTGGGCCCTGGTTAGTTTTGACTACCTCTCGGCCAGTCCTGCCCCCTGCTATAATAACGATTCCTCTTGGATTTTCTGCTCCAGCATCTCCTTGGTTGGTGACTTGCAGTCCCCTCCGCATCACTCTGACCCCCATCTGATTCCGTCTACATCCTAACGAACCTAATGTGACGAACCTAATGTTACGAACCTAATGACCTTGCCTCACCACTACATTAACCGAACTTTCTTTCCTTAGCTCCCCGCTGTCCTGTGGCCATCATCCGCCACCTTGTGTCCCAGTATCTGGCATCATTTGGCTTTCTACACTTTCACCACCACTACCCCGCTCTTCTGGATCATTTCTTCTGGTACAATCCGGACTTCCTGTACACACATCCTTTCTCCACCTCCGGTCACGACGATGGGAACCAGCCAGAAGCCCTGACACTACTCGTACCACACAAGAGGATTGGACAAAGCAGTCACCCTGATACTGGACCCATAATCGTTCCCCGTAATTTCCAAGTTTCATTGGACCATCGATCCAACACTTCCCCGTTCTGGAGAGACATGAATTTGGCCTCCACAACTCCTTTCCAGTAAAAAGCTTTCAACGATGTGTTTCGCTCATCCAGCATGAGTACATGAATAATAATAACAATGCTTATTCGCCTCTTGATGCCCAGCAATCCACCTACAGAATGGAAGACAAGAAAGGAGAGGCATCGTAACGTTCTCTACCTTCCACAAAGGATCCTACGCTCCACCCAACGTCGGACCGAATCGAATTCATTCTCGTCTCGCCGTCTTCTATCAACGAATGAGGTATCTGCATTCCACTCTCACTCATCGTCCCACATTGATGCGCCTTTCCTTACACAACATCCACGCTCCGTCTTGTTGACGCTCCGTTTTGAACGCCTCCTCTTGACACCATCACAAACGCAAGATTAGACATTGTTTCCCTGTTCTGTTCGATTGACCCCTTCACGTTCTCTGACGTTTTAGGTATGCTCCTAGTTCCGCAAGTTTTGCCTAAAGACGGATTGACCTTACTGGTCATGTTTCTCTACGTTTACGCTCCGCTTCGTCACTTGCCATCCACTAGCCTTGCCTTCCCAGGTGACACAAGTTTAATGACATAACGTATCCCCATGCTGGGATGGCCAACACCACCCTCCACGGCATCTGCCTTCTACTACCATCCCCGGATTTGTACAATACGCCCAACCGTCTACAAGCTGGTCCATCGACCGTCTTTACCTATATTCGTTCCTTCTCCTCCACCATCCAGGGTGACCCTTCCAAACATCAGCACTCCGCTTGCACTCAAGAAAAGAGGACACGTTTCTGTCCACCTCCACAGGATATATATATATATATATATATATATATATATATATAAAACAAAAGGGAAGAACAGAAATGATAGAAGTAATATATTTAACTAATTTTTTTCACGTAGCACCGTTTTATCTCCGACACGCCACCCCAACACGCTACTTCCTCCTCCGGTTTCCTTCCCGCGTTGCAGCGCTGTTGCTCCTCTTTACCACTAGAGCTCCCCACTTCGGCCATTCCAACGGGTTGGCGCGAATTACCCGTTTCTTCTTTGTCCTGCAACAATGAACTCCGGTCAACAGGTCCGACTCATCATCCTCCACAGACCCTGTGCCTCCGGTGTTGCAACCGAACGTACCTACCCCCGATCCCTGTGGATGCATCGGGTTCACTGGCCAGAACACCCGTTTTGGCCAGCACCCATGCTGCCAGCATCATGGATGGATTGACTAAACGTTGTGATGGATTGACTAAACGTTGCCCAATCTGTGTTAAAATCTCACCAACGAAATGGCAAGCAATTCGTAAATGGCAATTGGAATCACGCCATCGTGCGGCGCGTTGGGAGAAGCAGAAGGCAGAAGGATGGATTCCTCCTACATCGTCTAAGTACAAGTCGTCCTTACCCACGCCCACAGCCTTATCTACGGACGGTGGTATTTTTTTCGAACCAAGCACTTCTAAGGACTCTTTTGGACCGTCTCCCCAGAAGAAAAAGCGTCCCACCTTGCCTCCCACGGTCACTCCCACAATCCATCCCGCTCCTACTGTGATACCTGCCACGCACTCTGGTCTCGTCCGTTCTGCCTTAGCTCCGACACGATCAGTTCCGACTCTCACCCCCACCACTCCGGCTCCCCTTCCTTGTGCTCTGCCAAATGTCACGATTTTTCCACTAGTTCATCCACCGTTGCTTCCAGTATCCCCCCTATCCAGCCCTGCCGACTACATCTCTCCTGCCACAACACTACCTTCTACAGGCCCTGCGCTTTTCCCACCTGCCTCTGTTCTCCAGTCAGCCCTAACCCTGGGCCTGACTCTCTTCGTCCGGGAAATGAAGGCGGTAGATTCCAACATTCGATTCATTCTAGCCATGGCGGAAAGCTTTTCTTCCGAATTAACCTCCTTACGAACCGAAAACACTACCTTATCAAGCCTTCGAGATTCCGACCCTGCTGAAGCGCTTCAGGAGGAAAATGCTCACCTCTGCTCCGAAAATGAAGCTCTTTTTGAGGATCTCGGGTACCTCCAGCGCCATACCTACTCTCTACGAATCAACTATGGATTACTCAAAGCTAACCATTCCTGGCTATTTCCGATCCCATCATCACCACTTTGGCGGGCATACTACTATGCCCGCTCCCACATGAGATGGCTGCGAGGTGCTCCATCTGGATTGACTCGTCGATCGCCTTCTGTGCTTTCTGCAGAGTCCTGTCAAGTGCCTTCGCCATCCCTCTCCGAATCACACCGCTCTGCCCCATCACCATTACCATCTCCATTTTTCAATCCATCAGCCATGGTTACCATCTCCCTTACTCCGAAGTCCAGTCCACCCGTCTTTCCTGGCCCATCTTCCCCTTCCAGCTCTGTCTCTCATCTGCTTCTATCTACATGGGCTATGGCTAGTACATCCCAAGACTGCGCACCACTCTCCAGCTATGCTGTGTAGCAGTTCGACGACGCTTCAGACTTCATCCCAGTATTTCCCGGCATCATCCACCACTCTTCCTCCACTACACGGGACCTGCCCTGCTCGCCCTTCCTCTGTAAGGCAAAAGGTCTAGCCTCTGGGTTTCGTGACCTCTATTAGTACGTTCCTCTTCAGCTTTGTGGACCGTGAGGATCCTACCCCATGACTCTCTGCTTCGACATGAGTTGTTGGTTACGCATCCTCACCAAGAACTGTGCTCCTCCCTAGACTTCCCATTTTCAACCCTACACAGGCACACTCACTCCGTTGATCCTCCTGGACTGCTCTCCGGTCTGTCCACCCATCCTCCTGTGCTCCCCACAAGTTTCTGACACACATGACCACTCCATGCTATCCTTACCGGTTAATCCACCTGGACAATTGTCTGTGCTCCTTTCGGATCAAGATCTACAAGCATCCGATCCCATACAAGGTAGGCTGGTATTTAAACCTGAATCTCTACCTTCGGCTCTGAGGTGTGAGACCCCTTCGGTAACCCTTTCCCGTTGTACATCATCCTCCCATGAGTTCGTGGTTCCCGGAAGCGAGTATGGGCCCTTTGGGTATTCCTCACCTGGATATGTTCCTTGGGTCACTGGCTCGTAATGCAGGTATGTGAACCTAGCCTACCATTCTGGGTGACAAAGGCTGCTAAATGAAAAACAGGTATGTCTATTTTCGTCGGCTATAAAAAGGCTATAAAAAATACCTGGGCCTGCACCTGGTTGATTTTAGTTTTTGTTGCCTATACGAAAATATACATTACCTGTACCTGCCCGCCTTCCCTTTCCCGGACCTAGGTTCACAGAGGTAGGAGAAAGATGAAGTTATCAGCTGCAATCTGGTTATACAGGCTGGCCCTGTTCCGGACATGGGTAGTAGTTACGACCCCAGCTGAGAAGACAACTTTTAATCTAGGGGAATAAGAGCTCCAAAGGGGGAACTGCTAAATGAAAAAGTCCATTTTGCAGGCCGCCATGTAGGCCGGCTAAAAATGGTTTCTTTTGCCTAGGAAAACATACATAACTTGTTCTTTGACCTCAATGGATGTTTACCTGGAGGTTTTTCGGCTGTATGTAGCCGCTTGCTTGCAAACCATAACTGCACCTGTGTGGCACAGGCCTCCTAAAAAAGCGAGAACACGAACGCTTTCATCATTTATTTTCCTCTCAATCTGTCAGGTGGTGACTCGAGAGGGGAGGTAGGGCGGGTTAAGGTTAGGTATGTTTTCCTAGGCAAAAATAACCATTTTTAGCCGGCCCACATGGGGGCCAGCAAAATGGACTTTCTTACTGCCGGGTGGAAAACATCCATAACCTGTTAATTTTAGCATTAACAGGAGACATGCAAAGACTAGGTGGTAGGCAATGCCATGACGGGCACCCTGGGTTGCAAGCAGGCTTTTCCCCGAAAATTTTTGGAAATTTCGTACTTCATTCAGAACGACGTAATGAATCAGAAGGTTTTCTTTGTGGGTTTTGAGGCTCTGAAAAGGGTCGTTGTTGACATCCTTGAGGGTCTTGCTTCCATCTTGAGGGAAGGCTTGGTTTTATTTCCAAACAATGGAATGGAATTGTTCAGCTTCGTTCTGAATGCTTAAGGGGGAGTTGAATGCAATTAAGGCTTTGATGAACGGGCCCAGCCGGTGCAGTCCATTTTCCTGTCTTGACTTGTCTTATAGGTTGTGAGACCTCAAGGTTGAGGTTTTGTCCTTGGTTACAGCTGCTAGGGTGACAGTGTCAACGTTTTAAAAAGCCAGAAAGTGCACATGTATACATGGGTTACTGTATGGCATTGTGGTGGGCTCAAGACGTCGAGATGGCCCGGAGCCCATGCATGGTCAGTTTTATGTTTTCTTTTTCAATCTTATGATGGAAGCTGCCAGGGTTTCGGGTGAATTCTTGGTTATGTGTACGACGAATACATTTCTTACTTTTGTGATGGGTTTCGGTGGTTAAGACGGTGTTTTTTTAAACTTCATCCAAAACGTAGGATTGAAAATGCCACAGTTGAGATGCCTAGATAGAGCAAGATAATTGTTGTCTTGAAGAGTTTCACTCAGACTTGTTACCGATTTGGCACGAGTGAATTGTGCTAAGAAATGAGATGATCCGTGTCAGAAAGAGCTTTATTCGAGACATGGTTCACATTTGCTATGGGTGAAACCAGCTGAAGAGACAAGACAACCCTTGTCTTGAAAAGGTTCACTCCTTTGTAGTGCCCATTTGTCACGAATGAGACTAGCAGAGGAGACAGGACCAAATTTGTCGTGAAGCGCGTTACTTGTGGTCTGTTCTGGTACTGGTGCACCTTCTGTGCATCCAGCTGGCATACTAAAATAGCAAGTGTATCATCCTGGTTGCTTGACTCTGACATCTGTTATCTGATTCGCTGTTCATTAGTGAACCTTGTATGTACCCTGCCAATCAGTGCTTGTATGTTAATAACCACATCTACATATATAATACGGAGCAGGCGGCCAAGTCACCGGTCACGCCATTCCATTGACAATCAAGCATCTCACCCTGTAGTGCCATCTGTTGACGGGATTCGCCTTCAAATTCGGGTATGGGACACTTTTTCAACGTCTTCGAACAGATGGCGCAACTTACCAAACCTGCCACGTAGCTGTCTATAGACAGCCTTGTACCTACAAGTTTGGGTTTTAACACTTTTTCCAAAGTCTTCGATGAGATGGCGCCACTTACCAGACCTGCCGCACCGTTTTTGGGTTCGTTTTTCGGTACTGTTGTGGTACCAAAGCAGCCAACAAAGTTTTAGTCACGTGGACTGTAGCATTGTCGGCGTTTGAGCTAAAAAAAAACCCGTGTCTAGTAAACCAGACAACTTTAAACCAAACGACGATTGGTTTTTAATTTCGAGGCCCCAATGGGCCTCGAAATTGGCAGCCTGATACGATGGAAAGGCACATTTATTTCCTAAATGTTCACTTCCAGTAAGGAGTTGAATTGTTTTTAAGTGGGTTGCGACAATCGTTGCTTGCAACAATGTCGCCATGCACGGCACCGAGGTGAATTGTTTCAAAAGATTGAAACAATTCACCTCAGTACCGTGCATGGCAACATTGTTGCAAGCAACGATTGTTGCCGCCCACTTAAAAACAATTCAACTCTTTAAACATAGGGTTACTTGCTTACTGAATGCTGGATTTCTCAGGGCTTTTTTTTATCCTTCAGTCAAACATACGCATGCGACTTTTTCGGGGCTGCACCAAAGGGGAAATTTCACGGGGCGGCGTTTTAGGGGGGTGCCAGGGCAAGTGTGTGTGGCGGGCAATGCGTGCTACCGAAGTGAATTGTTTTCAAAGGATTAACTTAAACATGGGATTACTTGCTTACTGAATGCTGGATTTCTCAGGGATAGGGTTTTTTTTAGCTTCAGTCAAACACACGCCAGCAACTTTTCGGGGCTGCACCAAAGGGAGAATGTCATGGGGCGACGTTTTTGGGGAGGGGGAGATGGGCAAGTGTGTATGGGGACACGATGCAAATCCGGGAGGAGGCAGGAGTGTGTGAGTTGGGGTGTAAAGTAATTGCGGGGGAGAGGGCATATGTGGGAGCCATTTACCTGTTCGGTCTTCGGTTTGATAAATTTAAAACCCAAGACCAAACACATGGAGGGAGGTGGTGGGGGGAGGGGGGGGGGGGTACGCAGCATGTGAACGGGCACAACTACTGCAATATAAGCTTTGTTTCTTGTATTAGGTTTGCTTGAACTGCCTAACTGTACCATATACGTCTGCTCCTTATTCTCTAGTAGAATAGTTTAGCTATAGTGCTTAGCTTAGAAATGTGCTAGGTCCCAGACACATCAATAATTGGTGACGAGGGTTTTAACCCTACCTCAATGCTTAAAAGTCTTCCTTGCAACTTCTGACTCTCGCTCCAGTTTAGAGGTAAGATGAATTTTAATTATCTGGCACATAATAATAGTCATCCACTTGGAGATTGATTTAGGCCAAACTTTTCAAAAAATTAGTGTCACCCTTGGCTGTGTGTAGACATTTCTGGCTAATTATAGCTCACTGCCAGAAATTTAATCTTGTGTTATCCCTTTTACGTTTAACTTATAAATGATCTTTCTCTTAAAGTTATGTCAAGGCGACGCGTTGCGGTTTATCACTGCTAGGCTATACTAGTAAGGTTAGCTGAAAAAATCGTAACTGAGTTTACTTTTTTGCATGTTTATATTGCTACGTTTAGGGAACCTTGTAGTTTTAAGGTTTATAACTTTATTACTTGTTTGTGAGCCCAGGGCTGGTGCTCCTTCACTGTTCCTTTTGGTGCTCATTAGGTTGTTGTCCTTGGAGTTGGTTAAATTCCAGGTTGTAAATCTAATGTGTGAATTCGAAACGCTTATGGTTTGTACCATTTTGTTAATCTAGTGTGTAAACTAGAAATGCTTTTGATTATTTTTTGCTTAATTGAGGCCTGCAGACGTGTAGTGTTTAAGGTAGTGCTAAATATATCCGTTTGGTCAAGTTTAATGGTTAATTGCTTTTGTGTAAGCAGTTTAATGGGGGGGGGGGGGTTGAGGCTTAATGGCGCGTCAACAGCTTGGTCACTAATGGTTAATTAACTGTAATTATAAACAACGAATAAGTTTGTTAAGTTTATTTATTGAAAGCAAGTATGTCTAATTAAATAGCCTTGTGCTGAAAATTTGAATGCAACTTGTTAGTAAATTGCTTAAAAAATCCTAAAACTGTTTAGCAGGTCGTTTTAACGATTGTTTAGGTGATTCTTCTGCAAATTTTTTTTCTAATAAAAGGCTTCTAGGGAAAATTAAAATTTAGCTTTCCAGCAGTTTGTAGTTTGTTGTTGGATTATTTCAAGCATTTAACCCAGTGCAGTATACATGGAAAATGTATATTTTGCAATTTAAGTGTTTTCTTAAGACTAAGAAAATACCAGATTGTGATTGCTGCGCTGTTTTGTTGGCTAGCGTGGGCAACCACATGTTTCAAAAAATCGTAAGAATTATAGACCCGTTAACGGTTGAAACTATAACTTATGATGTATTAGTTAAAGCAGTAGAGGAGGCAGTCGAGCCTGCTCCTAGTTTAATTTCAGAAAGGTTAAGGTTTAACAAGCACTCTCAAAAACATAATGAAACGATTGCTGAATATGTTGACGCCCTCAAAGAGTTAACCAGGCATTGTGGTTATGATCAACTTGTTTCTGGTAAGATCAAGTAAGAAATGATACGTGACCGTATTTAAGTGAAGTGGCTAGCTCTACTTTACAGTGGGAACTAATCAAGAAAACCTTGATTTACAAGCCACTGTTGAGTTAGCACTTTCCTTGGAAGCTGCTGACCTCAACCAAACAGAATTAAAAGCTAATTCCAGTAATGTTAGCTTTGTTACTCATTCTAAACAAAAGAGTAAAAAACAGTTTGTAAAATCAGTTCCTTCCAACTCGAAAGACCTAGTTTGTTTTCGTTGTGGTTTTAAGGGCCACAGCCGAAGCTGGTGTAAATATCGAGACTACAATTGTGGTAGTCATGAAAAGGATACCTTAAGGCGGTTTGTAAAAAATCAAAACAGTTTAACCCTAAAAGTTCATCTGTGAATAAGCAAGTGCATCCCAAAAGTAGTAATAAGAAACATCGTTATGGTTACAAAAACAATAAAGCTCATCATCTGGAGCAGAGTGAGGTTTCTGATGTTAGCTTGGAGGTCGAGAGTTCCAGTGATTGTGAAGACTCTAGTGAGTCGGAAAACTACTTGGAGGCCAACGTTGTGAGCATCAATTGGGTGAAGGTGGAGAAGTAGAATGTTCTGTGCAACATCAATGGTGTAGAGTTGACGCTTGAAGCTGATTGCGGTTGCAATGCTACTATTTTACCTTTTAATTGATATAATAAATACTTGCAGGATTATAAACTGATGCAAACTGGCATTTTTGTTAGATCGTGGACTGGGCAATGTTACATTCGTGTTAACATTGAGAAGGTAAAACTGAGCAGGTTCGCGTCTTAATTTCAAAATCGGAGCAAACACCGTTAATGGGCAAGGATTGGCTTTCAATTTTTGATTACGATTTGAAACGATTCTATCCTTTGGTAAAGTCATATTAAAAGATGATGGCAGGAAGAGACCATACAGGTGAATAGAACAGCTATCACCCCGGAAGTTTTGGCGGCAAAATTTCCTGAATTATTCAAACCAGGGTTGGGTTGTTTTCGTACTTTTAAGGCTAGCATAAAGCTTAAACCTGATGCAGTCCTTGTCTATCGAAAAGTTAGACCCGTTCCACTTGCTTTACAAGAGAAAGTTAACGCTGAAATCAAACAGCTGGTATCAGTGGGAGTCTTGGAGCCCGTAAGCACTAGCAGTTGGTCTACACCGATTGTTACAGTGCGTAAAGCTAACGGGGAGATTAGGATTGTAGGGGGTTACAAAACAACATTAAATTCCCAGCTAGAGATAGATCATTATCCAGTTCCCACTGTTGCCGAATTGTTTGTTAAGCTCTCCGGAAGCGACACTTTCAGTTTGATTGACCTCAAGGATGCATTCCTTCAGATGGAGTTTGGCCCAGAGTCAGAAGAAGCCTTAGTAATACACTCCTTTGGGTCTGTTTAAGTTCTTACGCTGTCCCTTTGGCTTAGCCAGTAGTCCAGGACTTTTTCAATGTCTTATGGTGAGCATTACATCGGGATTCCAAAATGTGAGCCATTTTATGACGACATTCTGGTTTGTGGCAAGGGTATTAAACATGATGACAGCCTTAATCAGCTGTTGTCAGCCTTGCAAGATTCAGGGGCTCGCTTGGGTCTTAGGAAATGCAAAACTGTGCAATCAGAACTGAAATATTTAAGTCATAAGATCGATTCGGAGGGGCTAGCAAACTAGCAGGGTACAGCGCTATGCAATGCAGTTGAATGGTTACTCCTTTGACCTACAACACGTCCCGGGTAAATATAATCTAACACCTGACATGCTGTCTAGGTTACCCTTAAAAGCTATAACTGAAGATATTGATGAGGATATTCCATTTAAAGTTTTGTACCTTGAGTCTGTTGAGTCATTACCCATTCTAAATGATACCTTAGTTAAAGCAACAGTTAAAGACCCAGTGTTGGTTAAGGTGCTGCGCTATGTGCGTCATGGTTGGCCTGACAAGGTTGAAGAGCAAGAACTTAAGCCCTATTTCGCTCGTAAGAACGAAATAACTGTAGAATGCAAAACCCTTTTTGGGGGCCTAAGAGTTGTCATGCCGACCAAGCTGCGAGTATGAATACTGCAGGACCTACATACTGGAGACTTGGGAATTGTTAAAGTCAAATCTTTGGCTAGGGGAAAGTGTCGGTGGCCTGGGATAGATGCAGATCTTGAATTGCATATTAAAAAGTGTGTCCCATGCCAGGAACAAAAATGGGAAAAAACAGCTGGTCGCAAACACACGTGGGAGGTACCTTTAAAATCTCTCGACCGTATTCATTCGGAATTTGGTTTAGTCGAAGGTTTGACATTCATAATAATTGTTGATGCCTACAGTAAATATCCAGTGGTGCAATTTATGAAGAAAAAAACATCGGAAAAAATTATCGAAGTATGTGAACAATATATGGCCGATTTTGGCCAAATGTTAACACTCATGACAGATAATGCGGCAAATTGGATGTCCTCTGAATTTCAGACCTTTGTTAAAACCAGGGGATTCCGGTTTTGGGGAAGTGTACATGAGAGAGTTTAAAAAAGCTTTCAAAGCTGCTCAAAATGAAGGAAAAACAATTAAGCAATGCCTTAATGAAGTACATGTAGCAAACCGAAATTGTCTGCACTCAGTCACGGGTGAAACTCCAGCAAAATTGCTCTTAGGACGAGAATCATCAACGTGCCTGGATTTATTGAAGCCTAATCTTCAGCAGAAAATTCAAGTTAAACATGATAAATCTAATGCTAGTACTGCGCCATAATAAACAAGAAACGTTCACAGAATTTATGCCTATTTGGACTAGGGACTACACTGTAGCAAAGCGTAATTGTCAGCCTGCCATAATATTTAAATGCATACACTTCAGTAACTACCTAATACTCACTGAAAGTGGCTTAACGTCAAGGCAAAATGTTTGCCAAATACGCGAGAGATTCCCGAACGAAGAATTAAATTCTGACGGCTCTGTTAAAGGCTCGCAAAACTCGCAAACCAGGACTTTTTCAACGTCTTATGGTGGGCATAACAGCGGGTATTCCAAACTGTGAGCCATTTTATTCGACATTCTGGTTTGTGGCAAGGGTATTATTAATCATGATCACAGCGTTAATCAGCTGTTGTCAGCTTTGCAAGATTCAGGGTCTCGCTTGGGTGTTGGGAAATGCAAAATTGCTCCGCTACCTTTTCTTTTGCTAAGAATGATGATTTCCCAAATGAAGCACTGAATTCTGCAAATGTTCTAAATGATTCCACTATTCAAATCAGTAGGAAGTCACGCAGACAATCAGTTGTCTTTCCTTTAGCCAATAAGGAACCGAGTTCAATTTTATCACCTAATAAGGGAGTCACGCCACGCAGATCCGTCATAACACGTAACACTAATGCGTCACTGATGCCAGGGCAGTCAGTCGAAAACGATCGTACTCATTCTGGGCAAAAATCAAGCGAAAAAATTCCAAAGTTCTAAAGACAATCATGATCGTTCCCGAATCGAAAGTGAACTTACAGTACTAGTGAGTCAGATTCCCAATGCAAATCCCGTGGACAGAAACTAACAAGTTCACTGGTTCCTAATGTCAGTGCTGACATTAATAATCCTGACTCACAAACTACACTTTCCGAATGCACTAATACGGGAACTTCCAAAGCAGTCTCAGAAGCTTGATCAAAATGCAAAATAAGCCCTGAAGTTTCGTTAGCAAAAAATCGTCCAATAAGAAAAAAAGTTAAACCACTAAGATATGATGACTGATTGCGAATTGTTTGAAAATTTACTAATCTGTGTATTTTCTATTTCTGCAGATAATTAGCAGCATTCTTGTTAGTCAGCACAACTAGCGATCTTCGTTCCTAACGTAACAAACGTTAACCGAAAGTGTACAGTACAGGTTTGGTTGTAAAGTGTTTGTTTTGGTCCGTGTTCTTTGTGTGTTTCACTCTAGTGATTTAGAATTAAGAATTTGATTAATAAATTAAAAACTTTTGACTAACATTTAACTAGTCTTGATCGCGGTTTTAATTGTAGGGTGAGTAGCGTCCGACTAGATGTATGTTACCATTTTCTGTATTCACGTAAAAAGCGAATTTTTTTAACTGTCTATGAGGTCTAGAACATGTAACATTAACGTCGATCATACTCGTGTAACTAGCCGGCGGTTTAATGAAGAATAGTGCATTGTGTATGTCGTGTCCTAGACGGGGACACACCTAAGCCCAGCGTGGGCACAAATGGCAATAACTCACACGGACTACCAGAGTGTAGGCTACAGCTAATAAGACAGTATAATTCCGTTTGTGAAAAAAAAAATATAAAATCCTTTGCTAATCATTGTTTTATGTATTCTTCTGTTTTTCTCTAAGAAAAGTTTCCGTGATTGGAGCGTTAAAAAGAAAGCATGGTGAATTGAAAAAAAAAATTGCATGACGTCAAGTAAGACTGGCAAATCAAGTGATGTTATCCGCAAGACAACCTGAAAACTGATCAGCGACAATTTTAGATCGATAAATTCGAAATTTTAACAAATTGCGAAAATTTTGACTTTGCGGATAGAATATAAAGCTTTAATGCATTGATTAAGTAGTGTGAATAAAACTGAAAAATCATGTTTGTGTAAATTGATAACTCACGAAATAATAGCAAATTAATACTTGTTGAAATTGACTGGTAAAGCCATAATGATTAACAGTTGTTTGTTTTGTTTACTGAATGTTTAAAATTGAAATTGTAAAAAAATTTGTGTAAATACAGTTTGTGCACAAATGAATCAATTTTTGTAGGCCATAAACTTTGAAGGCCTAAGTAAACAATAAAAGAACAATATTATGTAAAATGTAAAGGAGGCTTCCCCAGTAAATATTTTTACTGTCCTTAATTTTAAGGGGGGACCAATCTGTTTTAGTACTGGTGCACCTTCTGTGCATCCAACTGGCATACTAAAATAGCAAGTGTATCATCCTGGTTGCTTGACTCTGACATATGTTTCTGATTCGTTGTTCATTAGTGAACCTTGTATATACCCTACCAAGCAGTGCTTGTATGCTAATAACCACATGTAATATAAGCTTTGTTTCTTGCCATAATAAACTGCCTAACTGTACTGTCTACATGGCATTTGCCACGAGTGAGATCATCAGAAGAAGGTCATGAAGGGCTTCACGCAGACGTGGGAATGAAATTTACCACGAATGAGAAGAGCAGAAGAGACGACAGAACTCCTGTCTTGAGGGGCTTCACTAAAAGCGTGGGCCAATGCTACGTAAGAGACGAACTGAAGAGATGCGACGAGCTTTGTTTTGGCTGAGCATTTCTCAAAACGTGGAAAAGAAATTTACCACGAATGAGACGATCAGAAGAAGAGCTCTTGTCTTGGTAATCATTGTTTTATGTATTCTTCTGTTTTTCTCTTAGAAACGTTTTCGTGATTGGAGCGTTAAAAAGAAAGCATGGTGAATTGAAAAAAAATTACATAATATGCGTCTAAAATTACTCAATATGCGTCCGAATGGCACGTATGAGACGGGCGGAACTTGTCTGGAAGCTTTACACAAAACGTAGGAATGAAATTTACCACGAATGAGACAAGTCGAGGAGAGGGGACAGCTCTTGACTTGAAGGGCTTTACTCAACACGTAGCCGAATAACACGCAGGAGATAAGCTGGAGAGATGAGGTGGAACTTATCTGGAAGAGCTTCACTAAAAACGTGTGAAATGAAATTTGCCACGACTGAGACAAGCCGAAGAGACGAGACAACTCAAGTCTTGAAGGATTCTCTCAAAACGTGGGCGAATGTCACGTATGAGATGAGCTGAAGAGACGGTACGAATCTTCTTTGTATGAGTTCTTCTCAAAATGTGGGAAAGAAATTTACCACGAATGAGACGTGCGATAAATGAGGCAAGTCTTGTCTGGAAGAATTTTACTCGAAACGTGGCCGAATGGTACGTATGAGACCAGTTGAAGAAACGACACGAATTTTGTCTGGGAGAGCTTCACTCATGGCGTGGAAATAAAATTTACCACGAATGAGACGAGCCGAGAGATGAGATAATTCTTGACTTGAAGGGCTTTATTCACGACGTTGCCAAATGCCACGTTTGAGACGAGGTAAAGAGATAAGACGAATCTTGTTTGGGTGAGCTTCTCCAAGCGTGGGAATGAATTTTTCCTTGAATGAAAGTTGTAGAAGGTGCGAAATAATGCATTGTTGAGGGGCTTCAGACAGAGCCCCTTTGTTAATTTGGGGTTAGGGTTAATTTGTTATTCCTGCAACTGCAATCATTTAATGCTATTTCTTGGCGCTTTGATGTTGTATATTAAAATTAAAGTTAAATAGCGTAGATCCAAGTTGCCCCAAGTGAGACAGGTTGATGAGGCGATCCAATCCATGGTGATGGCCTCTTCTCGAAAGTCGTGGATCATAGGCGTAGCAAATTCGTGCGTTGTGTGTACAGGCAGGGCCCCCACGTCAAATTTACGGGTCTAGGACTAACTACAACAGCGGGCCCCCCTCCCCCGACTGAAATCATAAAAAAGTTACACTATGGTATAATTTTCGTCGGCCATACTTGTGCTTAACGGGTTGGTTCATTCGTTAAACAGCCTGCTTATGTTTGAAGGCTTCCATGCCTAACAAGCTGACAGGTTTGCACTGCAGTGCTCCTGCTCCTTGGTCGTTGCCGTTGTATTGGAGTTGTTGTTTGTTGGAAATATACAACAAATTCACAATACGCACAAAATCGAGCACATTACTCATAGTCATCAAAACTGACAATTGCGAAAAAACATGTTTTAGGCCTTGTGGGCCCCTTGGGTGACCGGGCCTGGGTACAGTGGGTCCACCTGACCCCCCCCCCGTTGTGGGGGCCCTGTGTACAGGTGAGGCGACAAAGGGTGCCGAATGATCTTGACTTGAATTGGCTTTGTAATGGCGTCTGCCAAAAGTCGCAAATTATGGTGGCGAAGTGGTGCAGTTCCCAGGGAGCAACGAATCCAATAGATCCGGCATTCGGACAGCAAGTCATACCATTGATGGGATGGCCGGCAGCGGCAGGAGTACGTTAGCGGTGCGAAATGGTAGATGAGGTCAAAGCTGGCCGCGACACAAATAACAGATGGCAGCAGTTGTGATGCGTCATGGGAGCAGAAGGGTCGGGCAGAAGTGGGAACAACCAATCAGTAAGCAAGTTGACAGACAGGGCACGAGTGGTGAAATTTTCACGAGGACTCGTTATGATTCGTGACAGCAGTCGTAGCTAGTGGGGACAGCAACCCAGACTGGAACGAAAGCTTTATGGGGCCAAGGCAGCTTCGTTGAGGCAATAATGTTACAATTCACAGGTGTTGTGGTGTTTCGGTGAGTCTTGCATCCGAAGCCGAGGTTTCGGCCGAATGCGGCAGAATGTGGGCGAGTTTGCCAGGGAACCGTGCAGTAAGCCAATCTGTTGTTTTGGAAACATCCTGATGGCTACAGTTGTGGTTGCTTCATTCGGTTGGAGGCCATGATGGACGGCAGCAGGTGGCGACGTCAGGCATCGGCGAGGAGATCCACGATGGCTTTGGTGAGTCAACTATGCACAGTTGAGCATTCGGACGGTGTTGGCAATAAAAAATGCGGTTGTGCGGCGATGAATATTTATTGGCATGTGAAAGATGTTTTGGGAAGCCCTACGTTGAACAGGGAACTGTGGGGTACTGTGGCTTTGATGGCTTCAGCGATCTAATGGCCGAATGATGGTGGCCGAGCGTCGTAGAAAAGAACTGCGCCGGAAGTCACCTTGTTCCGGTCTCGTTCGTTGTCGGAATCGACCGGCTAGCCATGGGTGTGATTTATTTCATCGGGTCAGAATGATTTCAATTAGGCTTGCATCAGCATCAAAGCATTCAGATGGGTGTGGAAGGGGGTGGGCTAATGGTCGTTTACGAAGTGGCCGGGAATCATTCAAATTGAAGGTGTTTTTTTTTAAAGTTGGATCACCCCATGAATCGTCGGGAGGGGCCTCGTTGTTTCCTTTGAATGTTGCGTGTTTCTATCGTTATCGGAATCAACCGAAACGACATCGAAGCGTAGGGATTCGGTTGGTCGGCCGTTGCCTTGGTGGGATGACTGGAAGGCAGACGTTAGTGGATCTACCCCAGGAGTGAACGGGGAAGGAGCCACGATGTCGTCTTTAATGCTTCGGTCTCCTTCCTTATCGGAATCAACTGAAAACGAAAATGAGGCAGGAGGATGATGAACGGCTGCCGTGGATTTCTGCAGGAACAATCGGAAGCCAAGCGGTTGGTCAACGGATGGTGGGTCATCCCCGGGAATCAACGAGGAAGGAGCAACGGTGTCTTCCTTGAGTGTTAGTCTTATACGTTGTTTGACTCGACCATAGCGAAAACCAACCAGGAGGGTTGGGGATAGCTACTGGTTGCCGAGTCGCAGGGCTGGTGAGGTCCGACGTTAGCAGGAACAATCCGAAGCCGAGCATTTGGACAGTTGGTCAGCCCCGGGAGTGAACGGGGAAGGTGCCAAGGTTTCTTCCTTGAACACTATGGTCTCATTTGTTGCTGGAATCAAGAGTAACGAAAATCAACCGGAAGGGTTGGGGATAGCCACTGGTTGCCGAGTCGCAGAGCTGGTGAGGTCCGACGTCAGCAGGAACAATCCGAAGCCGAGCATTCGGATGGTGGGCCAGGCCTGGTAATCCAGGTGGAAGGAGCCATGACTTCCATGAGTGCAACGGTATCAAATTCGTCGGTGTTTTCGTCCGTAAAGTGAATTCATATTTGGGACGAATTGGTTGGTTGTGCAGGAAGCGGAAGAGATGATGATTCATCTCCGGTTATCTTAGTTGTGATGGGGGCATTCGCCCGGAGATCTTGACTTCATAGCAGGCTGGTGCGAAAGCAGTAAGGGTCGGATTTGGCTGTCGTGACTTGTGGTTGAGGCAACCCATTGTTGGGTGTACACCCAGCGAACGGAAGGAAATGCACGACGGAGTCGGCAACGGGATTGCATCCGAATGCATGCCAATTGTTGACAACCTGGTCCACTTCACTGCGGGTGATGGCTCGACCTTCTCAGAACGAATTGGAGGACAGGTCGAAGGTGCATCCAGGTTGCAGGCGTAGGAGTATGAAGTGGGAGCAGCATTTGAAGTGGGAGCTTCAGCAGACTCTGACATCTTTGGCAGCGGGTGAATCCAAATCCGTACTAATGGCCAAAGTGTGGGAAACGAGGTGACGCGAGGCAACTTCTGGAGGAAAATGAATGATGAAAGAATTCGCGATCTCGCTTTTATTGAGGAGGCCTACCTCGTGCTTGCGCAGTCGGGGTTCACAAGCACGCGGCTACATACAGCTAAAAAACCTCCAGGGAAACATTCATTGAGGATCAATGAATGCTAAAATTAATACGTTATTAATGTTTTCCACCCGGCAATAAGAACCAGGTAATGTATATTTTCGTATAGGCAACATAAATTAAAATCAACCACGTGCACCGTGCAGGCCTTGGTTTTTTAGTCTTTTTTGCAAACCCTTGACATATTGAAAAAAAAAATTTGATAGTTTCTGAAGAGAGACCAAGGTTCACTTCAACGTTAATTTTTTCATTTTTAATTTTAGATCGAAAAATTTCTGTCGGTTTAGATTACCCGGACTACGTTTTGCTGCTCAAATATGTTTCAGCTTTCTCGATATCACCTTTTAAATGTCGTAATTAGTTAAGTGATTTTAGTAATAACTACTGTTTTTAACAATGGCGTTGCCTTTAATAATGACAGCTAAGTGCTGTTTCGTCTACAATCTTGTAAATGCAACGACAGTTTCCACTGCCTTCCACATTTAGTGTGGTACCTAAGCGGGGGCCCTAGATGGCCCAACTCCCCTGATGCTTTATCTCTGTATGATGTATTCCATGTATACTTTATTTCTAACAGCGTATTTTAGTCAAGCGTTGTGTACTTTCATGTTATAGAAATAGAGATTGAAATAGAGATTGATGGTGCACGAAGCACCCACTCCCCCCAAAACCCCAAAGAAGTTAAGCATCTAGAGCGTCATAGCGTGATTTGAAAGCGTTGAGTGAAGGAGTGCAAATAACAGATTGAGGGAGAGAGTTCCAGGGTTGAACAACCCTTTCCGTGAAAAAGTTAAAGCGAAGTTTAGTCCGAGATACAGGGCCAGAAATACGGAATGGGTGGCTACGAGTGAAGTTGACATTTGAAATGAGGGAAAGAACAGGGTCCACATCAAGAAGATTGTGAATAAGTTGGTAGGTAAGTATCATTCCGCCACGATGAAAACGATCATGAATGGAGGAAAGCTCAAGTTTTCATAGGCGATCGGAATAAGGTAAGGAATGAATAGTGTGACACCATTTGGTAAGGCGATGATGGCAGTTATCAAGTCGAATAAGTGAGTAAAGATTGTAGGGACGACAAATTTGGGAGCAGTAACCAAAGACTGGGAGGAGAAAGGTTTTATATAAAATAGGAGACAAGGAGGGTGTAAGGTTGGAGAAACGTTTCAGTACAAAATGGGCTTTACTGAAGATGTGCGTGAATTTCAGTGTGAAGATTGAAATTTAGAGCGTTATCAATAAGGATCCCAAGGTCAGGATGATTCGTAACAGGAGTGATAGGTTTGCCAGAAAGATAGTAAGGAAAGTGAGAATTATTTTTCCCAAGGTAAAGGACGTGACATTTGTCTGTATGAAAAAGAAGGGAATTGGTAGAGGCCAAGCGCGCAATACGTTGGATGTCTTCATGAAGTAATTTGCAGGAAACGGAGTCAGAGAAGATTTTTAAGTCATCAGCATAGCAGGCATTAGGAGAACAAATATTGAACAGGAGGGGACCAAGAACAGAGCCTTGAGGAACACCAGAGGTAACGTGAAGCCAAGGAGCAGAGGAATCACGAAGGACGACCTGTTTCCACCTAAGGAGTAGGTAGGAGGGGGGGATGAGGCTTAATGGCGCGTCGACAACTTGGTCATTAGCGCCAACCTCAGTCACAGTGCAGTGGTCCGGGTTGCCACTGCACCACACATTACAGTAGGTAGGAATTAAGCCAGGAAATAATGCCAGGAGAAAAACCGAAAGTAGTAGGTTTGGACAAAAGCTTAGCATGTGAGACAGTATCGAAAGCTTTACTGAAATCAAAGAAAACAAGGTCACATGGTAGACCAACGTCAATAAGTTTGGTAATGGGATCATACGTGGAGAGAAGATTGGTGAGGCAAGAACGTTTAGGAAGGAAACCATGTTGGGTGGCCGAAAGAATAACGAGTTGAGAACATTCATCAAATAGATCAGAGTAAATTAACCGTTCAAGAATTTTTGAAATGGACGAGAGGAGACTTATAGGTCTGTAATTAGTAACAAGAAAAGGGGAACCCGATTTATGAATTGGAGTGATATGAGCATCCTTCCAGCAAGAATGAAAGGCACTAGAAAGGATGGAATTGAAGAAATTCAGAAACAAGGGGATGGAAGAGGGGAGAACAATTACAAAGAAAAATAGGAGGAATGTTATCAGGACCTGAAGAAAAGTTTTCCTTAAGGGATAGGAGAGAGGAAAGAACATTGGTCACACTGAAATGAACGACGCCAGCTGCAGGTGGAATAGGATTGCGAGAAGATGCAGGAAGGAAAGTTGTGAAGAAAAATGATGTAGCTTGGAATCAATGGTAACATCACCAAGGGAGAAAGTATTGTCATTATTCTGATATAGCTTAAAAGGACAGTTTTGTCATTATTTTGAGGTAAGAAAACAGTAATTTGGGGTTGATTTTGGAACGTTGAATAATGTTGTTTACAAACGAAGTTTTAGCAAGTTTGATTTGCAGGATAGCATTCTCTCTAGCAGCGAGGAAGTTTGCCATGTTAGATGGAGGCGGAAAGGAACGAAGCAGACGATACAAACGCTTTTTTTTGTTTAATGAAGCACGAAGTTCAGGTGTGGACCAGGATGGGTGGGAGGAAGAAGGCTTCTTGGCTACATGAATGAAACGGGAGATAATGGCTTGAAGGAAGGCGTGAAGTATTTGAACCTGTGAGTCAAAATGAAGATTGGCAAGTTCGGTAGACCAATCAATGAAGGAAATAATGTGATTAATAAGCGTGTAGTCAGCTGAGCGAAAGTTGTAAGAAGGAGAGGGGCTGGCTTCGGTAGAAAAGTCAACATCAAGTCAAAAAGTAAGGACATCATGATCGCCACGCCCAAAGGCAGGTGAGTGAGTGATTGAGGAGAGGTTGAGAGAAGGAAGGCAGATAAACAAATCAAGTCAAATGGAGCACTGGTTTGAACGATGGCGAGTAGGTTTCGTAACGTGTTGTACAAGATTATGGTCTTGGATAAAGTCCAGAAACTCAAGACTGGCACTTGGATGAAGTTCGGAGGTAGTGGCACTAAGCCAGTTGATATTAGGAAGGTTGAAATCCCCCCTACAGAAGAAAAGGCACGTTGGGTTGATGGGCACAGCATTGTTAAGCATGGAGAGAAAACTAGGCCAGTGTGTGGGGTAGCCTTTTACTGGAGTTCGGTAGGCACAAACAATAGTGATATTGTCGGATGAAGGGATGATGATCGAGCACCACAAGGATTCCCATTCACTGAGGGGGTCGGAGTAAGAGCCACTAAGAGAAGACGGAGTATTGCTTTTAATGTAAATGAGCACACCTCCGTGACCCCTGAGTAAGCGGTCACTGAGGTAGGCTATGTAGCCATTAAGGTTAATGGTTGAGCCCGGGATAGCTAGAGTGAGGCGAGTTTCGGAGACGCCAATAATATCAGGAAAAAGTTGAAAAGTGGCAAATTTAAGTATATCAAGTTTGTTACAAAGGTCCATAGCAAATACAGGCACGAAAGGCTATGAACAATGTAATGTTCTGTGTCTTAAATATGGGACACCACTACAGGTTGTGGGTTCTAAGTGAGCAGCAGCTTAAATGGCAGCTGCAAGCCTTTATATAACTTTAGGTGGAGTGCATCATGGGAAGTGATGTCACTCCAATTACAACAGTGATTGGTTAATACCTATAAGCCAATTTAGTTATGAGATGACAGTTGACCAAAGACTACTTAGCAGTATCTAGGATCATTGTAATCATACACTACAATCACCCCCAATAGATTATAAGTCAGTATAATTAATTATTAATAAACTATACAATATACAACAAGAAGCATTTCATGCCAACCTCTATATACAATATAGACAAGACCTGACTAATAGGAGAGTGAAAATTTAATATAACTATATTAGAATATTAATATCCCTAAATTTAATACCTACTATTTCCCCCCTTCTTAATATTCAACAATTTTCGAATCAAAAAGCCGAAAAAGAAGAAAAGTATCAACCATCTAATACACTTGTTCCAATAACAAAATTAATAAACAACGTTGTTACCACAAAAATGCAAAAACAAACACACCAAAACAAGCAGAAAAAAAATATTCCCAAAATTTGGCTACCCCCAAAACCACAACAACCTCACTCCCGAAAACGTTTGGAAGAACTACTTTTTGGCGACACCTCCTAGCAGATGTCCCAATTTCTTGCCGTGAAACCGGTGGTTTTTGCAACGGCATAGCAACTACGCTCGGCAAGGGCCGGGCAACACCAATTGGCACAGATGAAGGCAGTTCAACCACGCTCGTCGATGGCCGAGCAACAGCACACGACGATGACGCCGGCACTGACACAGGGAGCTTTCCAACGTCACCAGCAACCGACGATAATTTTTAACGGAGTTTTCCGTATAGACCCACTCGGAGGCGACAACAAGGGCGATAAATCCTCACTAACTTTAATGGGAGGCAATTCTTTATTGAAAACATGCATCTTGACGGGAGAACTTCGGACCTTTGGTGGTGTAAGCTGGGGCAAAACAAAACTTCGACGACTAGTCGACTGCACAGCCTGTGATGGACCATGCCGAGGGGCCACAGCTTCACCTCCCGACGGTGCACGGAAGATTGGATTACTGTTCCACATTTGCATATCCGATTGCCCATTGGACACCGGCAAATCTAGCAACGAATCTTCGACTACATGTATGCGTAATTGCAACCCGTATTTCCGGAGAAGAACACCACTTTTTACCCTTATTTCATGTTCAAACGGACTAAGCACTTTTGCAACTCGGCCCAGCAACCAGTTTTTCGCCGCATTTTGCCTCGCATCTGTACAAAAAACTTTATCGTTCAACTGGTAAGTGCGCTTTCATAAATTAGCTGTTGGTTTTAGCTGTCAGTCTTGCCTTAGAGCAGTTTTATCGGCAACACTTGGTATCATAAGAGTTAAACGTGTACGCACGTGTCTTTTTAGGAAAGCTTTTGACGGGGTCACACCTGTAGTGCAATGAGGGATATTTCTAGCTTGTAGGAGGAAATTTGTCAGTGCTATTTCTATGCTTAAACCTAGAGTTAGGCTCGCTTTTAAACTGCGTTTTAGCGACCGTACTAGGTTTTCAACAGCCCCATTACGGACTGGCAAATCCGGAATGGATGATACATGCCGAATTCCACATTGTTTTAAATTATTTTCAAACTCATTACTTTTTAGCTGAGGTCCATTGTCACTAACCAATACCTTAGGGTAACCGTAAGTTAAAAACAAATCACGCAAAATGCGTATAATAGCACCACTCGTTGTTGTTTTCATGTCATAAACAAATGGGAATTTAGAATGTGCATCCAACAATACCATGTACGTTTTTCCATGAAACGGCCCTGCAAAGTCAAGGTGGATTCTGTCCCACGCTAATGCAGGTCATTCCCAAACATGTTTCTTTGACTTAGCACCAACATCACGGTTCACCTGACAAGCCATGCATTTGTTAACCAAACTTTCCAAAGCACTATCAATTTTAGGCCACCATACACGGGAACGAGCAAGAACTTTTATATGCACGACCCCGCAATGGCCCAAATGAAGTTCCTCAAGCACTTGTTTACGCAACATTTCGGGACGTACCCCCCCCCCCCCAAATATTGCATTACTATCAAGAGATAACTCATGTCTACGAGAAAAATAAGGCTTCAAATCCTTGCTTTCAACCTTATCCGGCCAACCATCTCTAGTATATCGATAAACTGTTGCCAGCAACTTATCTTTCATGGTGTGATATTCTAGTTGGTCAGCTAAGTTTGGAAGTGACTCAATGGTTTCCAAATTCATAACTCTCCAACCAGGAGCTTGCTTGGAAGGGGGTTCATATGGCGTAGGCATACAAGATAAAAAATCAGCTGTTAAATTGCTGGGGATGTGCTGGAGTTCGAAGTCATAGCCATTTAAATAAATTGCCCACCACTGGATACGTGCGGCTGCCATGGCTGGAATTGACATCTTGCTCCCGAACATCCACAGCTGACCTTCTGATCAGTTTGCAGTATAAACCTCCTCCCAAACAAATACTGGTGGAAGCGTTTAAACCCAAAAACTATCGATAAAACTATTCGCCATTCGGATAGGTATGAACTATTTGCGCCCCGACCCCTAAGGGACTCGCGTCACAAATAAGCTTGATAGGCAGGTTAGGGTCATAGTGCGCCAGCACTTTAGAATCTAGAAACGCAGCCTTAGCCTTCTGGACAGCATCTGAGCATTCCTTACTCCATTTCCAGGCGTTCTTTGGAGAAAGCAACTTGTTTAATAGAGCCAGTATAGTCGTCAAATGCGGTACAAATTTTCCATACTGGTTAATAAAGCCCAAAAAAGACTTCAACTCTTGAATGTTAGTAGGCTCAGGTGCTAGCTTTATAGCGTCCAGAACGTTAGGCAGGTTTTAGACCCCATTCTTATCTATTTTGAATCCTAGATATTTTATACTGTCTCTGCGGAGTTGGCATTTGTTCTTCTTTAATTTCAAACCGTTTTTCTGCAAGGTTTCTAAAACTTGGAATAAGGTCCTATCGTGGTCCTGGCCCTTTCCAGCAGCTAGAATGCCATCAAAAAATGGGTCAGCCCTAGGGATATCCCTAAGGACACATTCCATACGCTTCTGGAAAATGCCAGGAGCAATAGCCAGCCCAAAAGGGAGTTTCTGAAACTGAAACAGGCCTTTACAAGTATTTATTGTTAACGGGGCCTTTGAATCCTCGTCAAGCTCAACTTGCAGAAAATTATCCAAAAGGTCAATAATCGAAAAGGTATCACACCCTGCTAATTTCGAAAATAAATCTTCAGCCCTTGGAACCGGGTGGTATTCTATATCCATTTGCGGGTTTACGGTGCCTGAGAAATCCCCCACGATCCGGACGTCTCCTGAAGGCTTAAAAACCAAAACCATGGGAGTTGCCCACGCACTTCAATCCACAGGCTTAAGAACACCCTCCTGAACAAGTCTGTCGATTTCTGCCTCGACCTTCGCCCTTACAGCTAGGGGTACCGGTCTGACTTTGCAGTATTTTGGTACTGCATCTTTTTCAAAGTTATTTTGGCCTTAAAATCTTTAAGTTTCCCCAAACCTGGCGAAAATAGCTTAGGGAATCTCTTGAACACCTCCTCGTCCGAGACAAAATAAACATCTTCTATTATTTCTTCCAAAATGTCTACCTCATGAACAGGTTCAGCATAGAATTGATTTAGGCCCAATTCAAGACTCCGCATCCAGCTCCGCCCAAATAATGGTGAAAAACTATCAGGGCTTACAATTGCTGATAATACCTCAGTTTTGTCATTAAGTTTCACGTTGAGCCTCACAATACCCAAAGACTTGTAAACTACTCCACCAGCAGCCCTCAACGTAATTTTAGTTGAGTTTAACTTGACATTGCTGAAATACTTAGTGTACCAGCTAACTGAAATAAGAGTTGAATCTGCACCCGAATCAACTAATAATGGAAGTTTATGGCCATTTCACTGAACATGAATCATCCATTGTTTGCTTCGCCTATCCGTAGCAAGAGAATTAATTTCGTCAGAATCAGGGCTTGCTTCATCCGAACTACATTTAGTGTCGTCCGAATCATAATTTGATGATTCTTCAACATTATGTGCTTTCCTACCAGAATACTTATGATTTTTCTTTTTACTTGCTGTTTTTACCGTTTTGGGTTTCTGAGAATAGGGCGTCGGCGCAGGCTTGCTAGACCTGCACACTCGACTTAGGTGCCCAACATTCCCGCAGGCCGAGCACTTATGCTTCCTAAACCTGCACA
Source organism: Lithobius niger (assembly GCA_023313725.1). NCBI lineage: Eukaryota > Metazoa > Arthropoda > Chilopoda > Lithobiomorpha > Lithobiidae > Lithobius > Lithobius niger. Next base: position 632 of record JAHWFP010116009.1, on the reverse strand, counting down.
CAGCTTTCATGTGCGATGGTTTGCCACAACAGAAGCACAAATTGTCATTGTTAGACTTACTTTTATTTTGAAATGGACGTTTAAACTGCACTGAATGAGCACTATTCTATCCCTGAGCATTGTCTCCAGCTTAGTTCCATCGGCTGGACCATAACTACAAAAGAGGGTAAGCCTCTTTAATTCAGTTATGTAGTCCGCAATTGATTCGTTAGCATTCTGCTCCCTCCTTTGGAACTGGACTCTTTCACAAAGGTAGTTAAGTACAGGACATAAGTTGCCAGTCAACAGCGTGTTAATTTGGACTAAGGTTTTAGTTGCTGGAGCGTTAGGTGCACACAGGTTTCGTAATAAACTATATGTTTTAGCACCTATGCTTGTTAACAGCAATGCTACTTTCTTATCATCAGGCACGTCAAAAGCCGAGAAATACAATTCGACCCGTTCAAAATAAACAGGCCAAGTTTCTACACCTGAATCAAATTCCTCTAACTTTCGACCCTGAATACCTGGAGGCATAGCTGGCGGTGCTATCACAACTGTAGGAATAACAAACACCAGCACCCTATACTTAATTTAATCAAAAATCAAGTGCGTAAGAATACGCCTTACAATTCTTAAATTTACTCGGATAG
>JAHWFP010116008.1:153443-202852 GCA_023313725.1 Lithobius niger | reverse complement strand
CCCCCTGCGACGCCACACGCAAAAATTTGCTTAGCTGGAAAACTGAAAATTAATTGGCCGTTTTATTTGCAAGTAGTCCGTTAATTAGGCCATCATCACCTGTCATGAGTTAAAAGGTTAGAAATTACAGAAACTTCTGTTAAATCTGTACGAAACATACCTAGTGTGGCAAGAACTGCATTTTTTTTTATGAATGGGTAGGGGCCGTTTCTACTGAGGCAAAACTGTGCTTTTTTTTTACGATGGGATGGGGGGCCTTCCCCGGTCTCCCGTCTCCAGGTCCCTATTTTGAAATGACGCCCCTGACTGAAGAGGCTACGAAAGAAACGTTTTCAAATTTTTCACTTAATCGTCGAACCAGTGCCGCTATATACTTTTTCAAAGGGAGTGCAAGAGTAAAATGTAGGGCCCCAAAGGCCTGTTTTACAGTAGTTTTGTGTACTAATGTGGGGGTCCATTGCTTAGAATTTAGGTCCCCATTGCCTTCTCAGCACGGGTTCTTGCACCTAATGCACCCCCTTTTTTTTTTGCGGCACTGCGTAAACCACTCAGTACGATTAACTTGGCGGAAGGCCTTGGCGTATCACATCACGACTTTGAACGGAAACACAGGGAGATTTCACATAGGACGTACAAGATTTCCTGCAGGGGGAGATGACGGACGGCGTTCTTCCGACTTGATTTACCAAGTAAACTAATATTACAGAAACTTCTGCTAAATCTGTACAAAACCAACATTGTGTGGCAAAAAATGCAATTTTTTTTTTTTATAATAATAATAACTTTATACGCAACGAAAACGAATCGGTCCATAGATGGGCTTGACAGCCACTGACACCTGGCCTAAAGTAAGATTGCACAACAACAAAAAGAAACACACTTGCTTGAGAAAAGCAAGCAACAGTATTTACAGTAAAAATAAAATAAAGCTATGAAAAATTTACGGGTCTAAAGGAATCCAGTCGTGGAGTTGTACGTGACATAAAATGATGGCTTTTATCATAAAAAGAAACACGGACGTGCCATGACCAGGTGTAGCGAAATTGTGACCTATGTTAAAAAAAATGTAATCTCCCTGTTTTGCCGTTCGAAGTCGTGATGTGATACGCCAAAGCATTCCGCCAAGTTAATCGTACTGAGTGGTTGACGCAGTGCCACAAAAAACAAGGGGTGCGTTAGGTGCAAGGACCCGTGCTGAGGAGGCAAGGGGGGACCTAAATTCAAAGCAATGGGCCCCCCCCATTAGTACACAAAACTACTGTAAAACAGGCCACAACCTGGCACCTGGATGCTTAGTATAGATTAAAACAAAAAAGTATGTACAATAAAAAAGGTAAAATACAGTTAAAATCAATGGTTTCAAAAACCTAGATAGGTCAACCAATTTTAAATTCTTCCTGAACACAGCACAGAACAGGCATTAGCCAAATGTGATGGGAGAGAGTTCCATACTGCAACTATTTGCTGTCCGAAGAAAAACTTTCGACAGTCCAATTTAGCTTTTCCAGCAATTAACTTAAAATTATGACCTCTCGTTACACTATTGTTACGGAAATGGAACATCTCAGAGTATTATCAAAGTCCACGGTGTAGTGCAGAATTTGGTAGGCCTATTTCCTGACCAGATCGGCCCTCAAGCGTCTTAATTCTAATGTATCTAAACCGATCTTTATGATTGGTTGGGGGCGATCTCTAATTGGGGTCCGGAGCCAGAGATTTAACATTAGAGTCTGTGAGAGTCACGTGGCTTTCTTCCAAGGGAATTTGATTGGCTGTTGGTTGTTTACTACAGTGACGACTGTTATGTTAAATCTCTGGCTCGGGACCCTAATTCTTACTGAGTCAAAACTGTATTTGTATTTTTTTACGGTTGGGGGGCCTCCATCGGCCTCCTGATTTTGAAACTATTCCCCTGACTGAATAGTCTACGAAAAGCCAAAAATGCTTTCAGTTCGCATTGATTTTTCAATCGTTCCCTCATGAGAACCAAGGTACTTATATTAAGTGAATGGTCCTTGCCAGCTCACTCCATTTGCCATTAGAATAAGCAAATATTTACTGCAAAGCCAAGTCACAATAGAAACAACCTTGCAAATTAATAAGCCCGTGGAACCCATGAAATTGTTATTATCGCAACGACTCGCTAAGGACTGTCTTTCCTCGTTTCCTTGAGGGCTCTGTCATTCTCAATGATTATAATGTCCATTTCTTATTTTTATTTCTCATTCACTTGAAAGTGGTTTAGCCTGGGGCATCGGGCAAGATTAGAAAAAAATAGTGATCCAGTTTTTGTCATGAGTCTTGTCTGTGGTGCGTGCCTTTACGTAATCCTCCTTACGATCCCACGAGAATGTTTGGTTCGAGCGACGCCGGATTATTCCAAGCTTCAAAATAGATTCGACAACAAAACAAGTCGTAAAAATTAATCCGTCCCCTCAGGCCGCAGGAATTGACTGATATTGGCAGGAGAACATTAATGCCATTCACTGTCTCCATGATGATGGCCATTAAAAAAAAAAATCGAACCTAATTGACATCCATGAAATAAGTCCGTCGTTATCCGTGGGGATAACGTGAAGTAAAAAAAAAAATGGCGTAAGTTCGATGAATTTTGTAGCGTACTTTGGCTGGTAAACGACACCACAAATTTGCTGTTTGATGGGCGTTATTCAAACTAAAGCTGAGCAGTGGCGGAACTTCTGGCTCGCGACTCGCGTGCGAATTAACCACAAGGGCCCCATCCAATAGAAGAAAAATTGAAATATTTTTCACATTTTTTTTCGAAACTTAAAACTTCTCAATGGATGACATTTTATTTGCACGACCATGCATTGCTCAAAAGTCCACTGTACCAAAGGAACGGTGAACTCCCGTTTCGCCAAATCCCATTTCGCCAAAAAAAAAAAGCAGATTAACAAGTTTGCCCTCATGGGCCGGTCCCGTTTCGCCAAATCCCGTTTCGCCAAAACGAATTTGACAAAATTTTACGTACACTAAATTTAATACCTTATTTCTATGTAATGGGGCTTTAAAAGGCAAACATTTAACAGAGACAAGCAGTGGTAGAATAAGACCAGTAGATTTATTAGCGTTTTTAAAACTAACAAAACAGACGGAAAAACGTGTACTTTAAATATAATTGTATAGAATGCTTGGGCGTCACTACGTCAATGCCAAGGTTCTCCTTTAAGAATAGTTAGTTATACACGTGATGGTTAACCTTTTCCAAAAGGGAATTGCCGTTTTGTAGAATCCCGTTTCTCAGAATCAAAATATTTTCAAAAATTTTACATTGCAGAAGTTAAAGAGGCATGCCTAATTGTTAGTAATTTTTGATAGTTGTGGTTTCTGATGTTATGTGTTTAGCTGCAGCGAGCGCGGTAGCGCGAGCGAGGCACGTAATTTGAAACAAATTATTTTGCAAAATGGGATTCTGCAAGACGGGTGTTTGTCTATAAATGTCTGTTCAGGTTTTAAATGTTTCGTGTGCCTAAAATTTCGTAAACGGCCATTTGGCGAAACTGGATTTGGCGAAACGGGACTGGCCCCAGAGGTAAAAGTTGTTGGCGAAACGGGATTTGGAGAAACGGGACGTAACCAAAGGAACTGCTCAGCACACGCATCAATCATTGAAGCAATGTCCAATTTTGTAGCTGACGGTTTTCTGTCGACAATAGTGATAATCCAGTTAATCTTTCCTGACCCATAGTACTAATTCTTAGGTAATTATCAAGGCCAATGTGATAATCAAGCCCGAAGAATCTCCTGCTCTGCCAATTCGTGGCGCAGCTAAACTAATTATTGTGTGGTTTTTTTTTTTTTAATGTGGTGATTGTTGGCAATTGGCGTAATGGCTTTTTTGGGGTTTGTGGCTTTTTCGTTTAATTTCATCTGCAATTCTGCATTCTGATTCTGACCTGTGCAGTACCCTTGCAGGGCCCCTCCTAAGCCAGGGCCCGTGTTCAGCTGAACATCCTGATGGTCCGCCCCTGAAGCTGAGACCATCTTATTGAACCGAAGCGAGGCCAAGCGGAGCCCCGTTTATGAATCCACTCCAATGCAAGCTTTGTATCCGCATCACGCAATAATCATTCCATCAATTAACACCACATTTTGTACACTGATAACTTTATACCCTGCAGAGGTGGTTTTAGGAAAGAAAATTTAACCTCGGACATGTAGTCGAGGTACAATCAAGGTGACAAAATGCCAAGGGATGGGGTGTGAGCTGCTCACCTATTTGCACACCAGTTGTCGGAAACCGCCGCCAACGCCATCCAGCGACGCGCTATGAAAGCAAATGGACAAAGAAACAAGATGCGATCATACAACAGAACAGAAGAGCCACAACGCTGTCTCCAGTGCAAAAACGGGGTCGTTTGCCAAAGAGTTGGACCAGGTCATTTTTTTGACCCGGTGACCTGAAAATAGGTTGACCCGGGCCCGGTGACCCGGACTGCACCAGTGACTCGGTGACTCGCCAGACCCCGTTTTCCAGATTGACCCGACTGGACCCAGTTATCCGGCCAACATGACTTGACCCAGTGACCTAGAAAAGATCTGGATTTGCCTGATGACCCGTTCAGATCTGGATTGACCCGGCTGGACATGGGTTGACACTGTGATCTTGGGCAGGAAGGGAAACAACTGAAAATAAGGTCCAAGAATTATAAATGTAAAATACTGAATTTTATTGTGGGATTTAAATGCTGGATTCGCTTGTGGAATGGGATCTAAACCGATGTTCTCTCGCCAGATATAATTAGTTGTGTAAATGCCAAGCCTTACTGCTGTACTGGATTGCTAAGCCCGCTTTCACCAACTGTCGCAAATTAACTTTGTAAAAAAATTCCGGGTCACCGGCTCTGACCCAAAAGTCCGGGTCAGGTGCTCAGACCCGGTGACCCTGCCCAAAACTTTACCCAAATGACCTGGTGACACGGTTGACCTGGTGACTTGATCCAACTCTGGTTTGAAACAGCTTCGATCCATTTTGTCGAAGTGACTGATAACATCCTAGTAAATCATTACAAAGCTGCTATTACAAATATCAAACATCCGTGAGTGCATTTCATATTACGTTGGGGGACTTTTCTGACCACCTGGAGCGCACTTGGCAATTAAATTGTAGAAACGTATATATGTTCAGTTTCAGTCAAGTGTTTTAAATAATCCTTTTCATTAATCTGTGCCCAAGATTTATTCCTTGTAAGTTTTCTCTTCCGAACCATGTCATACAGCAAGTTACTTGGCATACTTGTATAATTTTTCTACTAAATCCTCGACAATTTTTTTCTCGGATCGTTTCATTTTTATACTCTTCTAAGATACAGTTCATCAATGATTGATAATGCAGTTGCAGGTCTCTCGTGAACCTGAATTAGTTGATAACCAAAACCGTTGCATTCTTGCTTGTTTCTACAACGTATCATTCAAGGTGAAATCCAAACAATAAACCTTTTTTCTAAGTTCTAAAAACAAAAATACAGCGGACAAACTAGATCCAACATCCAAATCTCAACCCCCGAAAATTCTGTTTTCGAAATTGGCAAACTTTTCTTCAACGCAGCCATGATGCTACTCAGAAAACTTGTAGCCTACTTTTACCACAGGAACTTGCCGTCCGCCATTCGCACGTCGCGTGGATACAGACTCTATGTATAGAGTCTGCATCCAGGCGACGCGCGAGCGTCGGACGCCAAGCCCCTGTGACTTTTACAATGAGCATCACGACTACACCAAAGGAAAATTATGACATTTTTGTATTTTTCCCCAAAAATCTCGAAAGTAGGACAACTTTTTCGAATTCCTGGAATTGGATTTTGGACTTGATACTTTTAAAGAACTATGAAAACGTGTGTATACACTCTAATTGGATTTTGGACTTTTAAAGAACTATAGTTTCCGCGGCCTATCTTGAGTTCGCCCCAGAACGACACAGATAATCAATCGTATGTTTTTGGTAGCTGAGTGCCTTGTTGATATCCAAGATAGTTACAAAAACAATGGCGGCCGTCGATTGATGCCGCCCCCTCCAGGAAAACGTAGCCGATCATAAAATACATGCAGGACTCAAGATAAACCGCGTACACAATAAGAACTCGTGTGTATAAACTCCAATTGTATGCTGTAATTATAAATATTATTTTGACCGTGGCATTTATTCACTTAAGTTTTGAAAAATTTTACTAATTTTATTTATTATCCTATACTTGTAGGCCTATTTATTTGTTCAAGTTAAAACTTTTTTTAAAAATTTAATTGGCCTTAAAATGTATTTGTTCTATGACCGAGGGTACACGGAGGTTTTTTAACGTCGCTTTATCGTACGTCGACGTAGCTTACGTCGATGTAGTGCTTAAAGCACTTTAAGAACCTCCGTGTACCCACGTAAAACCATTTCAAGTCGCTTTATCTCAAACCACCTCGATACGTCGACGTAAGGAGTTGAAGCGCTTTAACAACCTACGTGTACCCACCTAAAAATTATTTTCTACGTCGCTCTAAGGATTGCTTCCCTTTGATTGGTTGAAATGAGCGCGCTGAAACGTCACGAAACTAGGACGGCAACCTGTCCTGTGGCAATAAAGAGGGGTCTGCTTGATGGGAGCATTATACCAGGGACGTAATCCAACTACAACCTCCGTGTAACCACCTTTCTCCTAAAGCGATGTGAGTTCAAGTCGACGTAACGTAAAGCGACGTAAGATAAAGCGACGTAAAAAACCTCCGTGTACAATAATAACATATAATAACTTTCAGTGATGAATCCTGGTGCAAATTCGAATTTTTAAATCTTTCTTTCACGATTTGTAGGTTTGTTGCGTTCTCAGCCGAAGCCAAAGCGTCAGAAGGAGAGTGGGACAATTTTGCTGGTTAATTCCAATCATAAATTCCTAGAATCTTTCACATGCAGCAATCAACACGAGCACAATGCCAGGGGTGGCTGAGATCAGGGTCGAACAGGGGACCTCTTGCACTTGAGACAGTAGTGCTAACCATAAAGTTTGTAGCAGACTATTCCGTTCCGTCCCGTCCCGTTCAGACGACTGACGGCAACGGATGGTCCAGCGCACATTGTGCTAACCATTTTTATCGGCTCCGCTGAGCTTTTAAATTTGATCGCCCCCAAATTGGCAGTGTGAATAAAGAAGAACTTAAAAGTAGGTAATTAAATAGAAAGTCGTAGTAAATTAGGTATTAATTCTTTACGCTCGGGCATGATGACATTTAAGTCCAGAAGGCAACTGAAATAGGTTCGCATCTGCATTTAGTAAGTGAAAGGCGTTCTGCGCAGGTGTGCAGGGGACCACGACGACGGCCGTCGACTGACGGCAGGTGCGTACACTTCTCCGATGCGATCAGTTTTTGACTGAAGGGATTCTGCCTCGATAATCCCGTCCGTCAGCCGACGGGACGTCACGGAAAGGGACGGAGCAGTAGACGCGGTTCCTCTAATTTACATGCTTTTAATCCGAACATAAATTTGACGGCCTGCGACGTGATGTGACGGTACGGAACGGAACGGAACTAAGGCTACCTTGGTTTTTTTTTTTTTTTCCTTTCTCATTTTTTTCTCTGAAAGTTCGATAAACGTCTTTGGTAAGGTAAAATTTGGACGGAGGTCCAACTTGGCCACTTACTGGAATTTCCAAGTAATCCAGCTCCCCTTCGGCACCGTACTCCCCTAACCACAATTACAGTCTCACTTAGCAGTGTCGTTGTTTAGTTGACGATACTTATGTAAAAATACAAGCACTTGCATCGGCCATATCTTGTTTATTACCATAAGAAAGGTTTAGACACATAAAGCTATTAATACGATAGATCAGACTTCCTCCACACACAACGACGATAACGCCGTATAAGCAGACTTTAATTTATAGAATTCAATGGCGTTGCTCCTCGCAACATCTGTGACTAGAAGAGTCGCGTGCCACATGCGTATGAATATTTCATGAGTTTCGAATATGACACCAGCAATTTTGATAAAGTTTATGTTGTTGAGCTTGTTAGAAGACCAGCTGTTGTCACCAGAGACTGCAACAAAAGAATTTTTAAGGCGATTCTGATCGCAACTTGTAATGTCGTCGGGTCGCAACTACATTTCTGGGGCCACGGGGCAAACCGTTAACAAGCGGTGGCAGCGACTGCCTAGTTGCAACCGGTCTTCTGTACAGTACAGCCACTGTTGAGGCACACACCTGCTTCACGCACTGCAACAGCGATTTCCATTATACGTATAATCTAAAGGTAGTAGCCATCACAATCGTAGGTTAAAAATAATAGCTTGTAGGCCTAGTTTTCGTGGATTTTAGGCCTACTTTTTACCTGCCGTTCTAATTTAGTAAGTAGCAGCAAACGGAGAATTGGGTTCAAGAGTAGACCTATTCATCCATGCAGCACGGTATCAAGACTTCACGTTGCAGTGGCAATGAGGAATCTTTAACCTATTAGATGCAGGCGTGTTGAGGGCACCCGCGCACATGGCAACCATGGTTGATGCGGCCAACGAGAATGCTTATGGTGTAGGTAGCAACGCGCACTTGGCCGCGGCGGCCACTGGGATCTCGAACGGCGTGCAAGCGACCACAGAACGACCATTCTTGTTCCGTGTTCATTTTTCACTACGTGATCGAGGATAATCAATGAAAAACGGACGTGGCCGCGCGGCACGTCGCCGTGTTTTTTGGCTGCCACGACCACTGGACTGGCTGCACGACCTGGCCGCTCAGTGCGCGGGCGCCCAAAATGCGACGATCAAATGTTATTATTTCATTGGGTTACGTCGAAAAAACATGTCGGGAAGGCAACCGTGTTACCGTGATTGTTAAAAGTTCACTTGACTACTGTTGAAAAAGAAAACAAACGGACAAAGTTGTTGCTTTTTGCCCACCTATAGTTTTTTTTTTAAATATGTTCGGGGAAGGGGGGTTGTTCCCAGTTGTCTGGGCGTCTGGGCGATGTCATGGGATCATCACGAGCGCTGGAAGTCAACACATTTTCCGTGTTCTGGATGTGGTTGATGGGCTTTGCAGAGATTTACAAAACAGGAAACTAACTTTTTTTTTAATAATTGGCTGGGTGAGTGAAACAAGTGAGGACCAATACTCGACTGAATTTGGATTTTGTTTGTCTGTCTGCGTGTGTATCTGTTTGAGACACGATAACGCTCGCAATTTTGTTCAAATGTGGTTTCAAATTTTCATGACAAAGACGCTTTGGTGCATGAAATGAACGAGCTCGAAGATAAAATTCGTACCACATATATTTTCGGAAGCATTTTGGTTTTCTGTTGGATGGCTAACCGTGCGTTTTTCCCCCCTTGTATCAGTGCAGCAGCTGCGTCGGTTTGCTAAATGCCTACGTCACTCAAACGTCACTAGCGCTAAACGACCAAGAGACACAGCCCCTGGCGGATTAGTACAAAGACAGCTACCTAACGAAGCGCCAAAAAAAATGGCCACTGCCATCACCGTCCAACTGCCATAATCGTTCAATTCGCTGAAAAACGTTAGCGTGAAGGTTTTATTGGCAATCGAAATAAATCGATACAATTTTATGGTTGTGTATTAATTATACTCCTGCAGCATTGTGGTTTCAGTTAAATCCACCATAACCGTAAAAAACACGGCCATTTGCTGTAGGTGATACAAATTTTTATCGCAGCCATCTTGTTTCCGCAGCAGATCTAGCACTAGCACCATTTTTGTTTCTGCATGGCTGCATTTAGCACTGCACGAAACGAGGAAAAGAGACACGTCCGCTACATGCAGTACTGCAAATTGTAGCTAAACTACACGGAAAAGAAAGGACCATTTAGCAATCTGCTTTAGCACTGCGACGAAAAGCAACGCACGGTAAGCAGAGTTTTCGTCATGTTTTAGTACCAGATTGGTAGAACGATAGTATTTAGTAAGGTTGGACACTCCCAAGCTCATTACGTGACGTCACAGGACCATTTTCGATTTGCATTGTGCGCATCAGTTTTGCGTAAGCTGTTGAGCTGTATTGTGACGTTTGGGGCGGCAGCAAAATCAGCAGCCAATGGGAAAGCAATATGGAAAAAGCTCGGAATAGACCCCCAGGTTTTAGTGGCGACTGTAATGCCAACAGCCCCAAGGACTACATGAAAATCTCGTGGTGTAAAGTAAGTATAAAGGACCATGTTAAACGTCAAACGTTGAAACCCTATAGTTTTCTCCCAGAATTGACATAGACCAGCGAAATTCTGTATTTGCGGGTCGTGTCGTAACTATTTCACTGCATTACAATCTTTAATTACAACAATCGAACAGTTTAGCCTCCGCAACATGGACACTTTTTTTTTTGTTCTTTTTGGGACTCTTTGGCCTCACCTGGATATCGAACCAATAAACCGATTCTCAACTTTTACAGCTTAAAAAATATGTATGAAGAAAATCTAGTGCCTTTTGAACGCTCTTTTAATATGGCTACACTATTCTTCTTGTTGGGGGAATTTTGCTCTCACCTAGAGATCAACCAATGAACTTATTTTTAATTTGTATAGCTTAAAATGTACGTATTAAGTGATTAAGTGAAAGGACCAGGGTCTTTCCAACGATATTTTAACATGACAATATTGTTGTTTTGTTAGTCTTGTAGGGAACATTTTCTTTCACCTAGAGATCGAACTAATGAACCGATTTTTACTTTTTACATTAATATGTACGTATAACAAGACTTAGGGTCTTTTGAACGCTATTTTTATGTCTACTATTTTCTTCTTATTATTAGTCTTGAAGAAATTTTGCTTTCACCTGGAGATCGAACCCACGAACTGATAAACTTTTATAGCTTAAAATGTAGGTATTAATGTAGGCTTTTTGAATAATATTTTAATGTGACTGATTTATCTCAAAAGCATTCTTTCAATTACATAGTGATTATCTCCTATTAAAATTCTAGTTATTTAAATTATCTGAAAGTGTAAAAGAAACTCCAGCATTGTGAGCCTTAAACAAATTAACGCTGTTTAGGAACAGAAGAAAGAAAAAGACATGTAAGGTATCAGCACCGCAGTAATGTGTGTAAAAGAAACTCCAGCTTTGGGGTCGTTCAAGAATGTCATCAAAAAATTGGCCATTTTCAACCCCTCCTCCCCCCTTGTCATATAGCTTAATCCCCCCTCGAGAGGGGGTGTTTTCCTTGCATTTCCCTGTGTTTTTCTGAGGACTTTTCTTTTTTTGCAGTTTTTCACCCTTTTATTGGGATAACGGTGCTTACGTCATCGATTTTTTTCACTCCAGTTTTGCTTTACATTTTAGGGAATTATTGTTTTACGACAACTTCTCCAAGGCCAGTTGTGTATAACACATTACAGGACATCCATTGTTGACTCGACTTGTGTTGTGCGATTTTGTAGTACGCAACTTCACCGAACCTGCAAAGTTCATTCAACATTCATTTGCTCGCCCAACGGGACCTACGACTCGTCTGTAAATTGACTTTGTCGGCCCACTACCAGTGACGAAACAAGGCAACCACTTTATCCTTACGATCGTTGACTTCTTCACCAAGTGGGTTTGGTTTGTGCCAACGAGGCATACCACTGCTCATGCTGCAGCATTTCATCGTTCGAGGAAGTGATTAGGAACAGGGTACACATAATCGACCTGCTTCCGTACTTAAGCTCATCACTGAACTAATTGTGGAACTTCAGCAAAGGAGCAACTACGTGGCACAAAGCATGTCTACCGGTCTACGAAGAGTATGCCAAGAACTAATGTGGAGATGAACCAGCTGCATGCATTGGTTTCTGCGTGTGGTTGGTGATGGTTGCTGAACCTTCACACGAGCAGTATTTGAATTGTCATCAGGACACCCTTTTCATGAAACATTGTGTGCATGCACTCGCACCGGCATGAGGGCATTCAAAATTTTCATTTGTTTGGGTGTTCACGGTACATCCGATGGTGCAATGCATGCATGTGTGTTCCGGGAACTGTAATGTGGCCACAGCAGCATTGCCTTACTCTCATGCGAGTCCATAACTATTATTAAATATGGATCGATTTTGATGTTTGAATACACCATTAGAATCATTTTTCCCAGAACTATCCAATGGTGCTAATCTCGGTATGGTTAATCAAAACAGTTTTGAAACTATTTAGCCAAAACTAACTACATATTGAAAATAGCCTTAATATGCAGTACAAAAATCAAAGATAATATTAAATGTTGGGCTTCGAATCCAGTACCAGGTGAATTTACTAGTATGCAAACTAATATACAGCCTTCCTTAAGTCACCCATATTTTAATTGCAGCCATTTCTTGCTTTAAAATATGCGAACCAACAAATGCTACTTATCTTATATTTAGGTGATCTTATATTCGGGGTAATACGGTACTTTCCAAGATAATAAAAAATCATTTTATTTTTCAATCCAAGTAAGTATAATTTCAAAATCGTGCTTCCGATTCTGACCACAAGCTTTTCAATTAAAAGCCTCAGATTCAATATTTTCAATTTTTTTTTACAAGTCGGCAAACTCTGCTCAGCATTAAATCTTTCGTTATGGATAAAACCAGAATCCTTAAATGCCTAAAAATTATACATTTAAATTTTTTTTTTACCTTTTTGCACAGTAAGTATTAAAGAAGTGTTCAAACAAAAAGTCATGTTTATTGCAAATTAGATAAACAACTGAAAATAAAAAAAAAAAATCCTGCATTTATGGTTACATCACATGTGAAATATAGGTGAACAAAAAAATTCTTTTTTATGGCAAAAATAGGACTAAGGTGAACAGAAAAAATATCATTGTAACATATTTTGTTTTAGACCATTAAAGAATTGCATTTGGTTGGGTATTATCATTTTCCAAAAGTGACAGAAAAATTGGTAAAACTGCTGATAAACCCAAATTTCCAAAAATATAGCAAAATAAAAAAAAAAAGCGACTTATCGCCTTAGGCCATTTAAGATAAAAGGATGTCGTTGTGGCCCTACATTAAGTATTTTTTTTTATATTACCAAGTTTAATATTAACCTACAAACAAATAACCAGCACAAAACAGAATTATAATGACATAAATTTAACTAGTTTCGCTTTGTTCGTTACAGGCTGCAATAAAAAAAAAATCATCTTTTCTGCGCATACCCAACTGCTTGGGACCGCAATTAATGCATCGTACAAACAGTGCATATTTTTTTATTTTCATCAACTGCATTAAAAAATGAATCAACTACTAGATATTTGTAACATCTCTCTATAATGTTGTACAATCCTGTACAGCCCATTTCACTTATCAACTGCTACTTACGGTTGAGTGTACGAAGTGGACACACAAGTTTATCCGTTTCCAAAATCTAGGATGATAAATGTGATATCTACAGCATTATGTGGGAACGTGTGACATTTTCCAATTCAAAAGTTTGAAAAAAACATGTGCAAATAATAATATACTCAACAAACGGTATGATAATGCAGTGAAGATGGATTTCAACTATTAAATGTGTGACAACAAAGATTTTTTTTAGAATCGAAACTATTAGATAAGACCCCGTTCTCCTAAATAACGGATTAGTTCTCGTAAATAATGGATTACAATGCTAAACTTAAGTCTATAAAACTAACCGAACTCGTACAGACTAGTAGAGTAGTTGCCAAATGTGTTGGTGTATTAAACCTAGGTTGGACCTCAAGCTAGACAGACTCGAAGCTGGAGACGAATTTCTATTTATGGTAAATTGGACGAAAGTTAAAAGGAAGAACAAATAAAACGATTGAGTCAAAATGCCACTATAATGGCTGCACCAATGTTTTTATTTTCTGCCAAATAATTTGACCAATTTCGAACTGAGCAATTTGTAGCCATCAAATCCCCAAAATGAATTTCCATGTATTAGGCCACCAAACAAAAATGTTTGGTTTATGGATGGGAGTGAAAATTAAAACGCCAGGAAACACACTAGCCATGTCATTTTGATTATTTTATTCAACAAAATTCTAAAGTTCGAAAAGCTAATGAAGCAGCCTAACAAAAAAAGAGCTAGATTGCTAAAAAGCTATTGGCATCTCCGTTTAATGGCTTTTAGTTTTTGGTAACTCATCTCCGTGTTTTGAGCTAGAGGCCCGAAATCTATACCACTGAAAAGCTCATTCCGAACTGTTTAAAATGGTATACTGATTCAGAGTGCATCATCCCACAATGTTTTACATTGTTTTTGAAGAAGTTAACCACCATTGAACGAGAAAGGTAGACGTTTGGCTTTCTCACTCAATGGAATAGTCGAGTCATAAGGCGTGTATCTACCATAGGTAGCAACATTCTTACACACAAACAATACCCTTGCCTACTGTTCAATTTTAACCACTTCACATCCGTTCGTATCACACGTAAAGTAAACTCACAACCCATTCCTACTATGAAACGCGCCTTAATCGAAAATCTAACTTGCAATTGCCACACAAGAGTTGTAATGCTACAACTTGCAGCATGCTTTTATCATCAAACTACCATTTACTAGTTTATCACATTTCTAAAAAGTAGCACCAGGGCGTTTCTAAATAGGCAGGCCTACTTAATGAAGTCGGAATGCCTGTGTAAATAAAATTACCATGCCACAACTTCATAAATTCTTGATGCTACTCTTGGAACAGATATACCATCCAATGATCCGACTATCACATTCGCAAAATAGTTCCTCACTCTACTAGCTGTTTATTTTATAAGTACATAACTCGGAGCCTTGGATTCCGTAATTTACCATCCAAATTCTGCAACGACACATTTTTGCCCAACGTTAACATCTGCTTATTTATAGTCGCTTTTATGTACATTAGAGCATTAGTCTTTTCGTATTTCTACAAATAATCTTTGTAGGTCTCCAAAATCAGGCTGCCACATTGTTTTCTATGTCACCAATAGTGTTCGCCTTAGAAAGTTTACGATTATCGAAAACTGAGTCCATTAGAATGAGGAAATGTAAAATTGAAGCATTTAGTTTGACATTTGTTGTCGTATAAAGGTGTTATGCTATACCCAACTCAGCAACTCCAAGTAGAAGCAATTCAAAGGATCAACCAAATTCGAACAGGATCTGGACCGGATCTTTAGGATTCTGAATCGATTCGGATTCGGCAAAATTTATTAATCGGTAAATTAAGATTTTTCATAACTTCACTAATTTTTTCAGATTCGGACATTCCAATATACCATTCAAAGTGTTTTTTTTCACCAGCTTTCCAAAGGAGCTTATTTCAAATGGTTATCATAAACCGTTCATAAGTTATAGGGGATAAACCAATGAAGAAGATGCAAAAAAGTTTACTCAAAGTCTTTAAAATACAAAAGGCAGAACAAAAGGTTTTATTTTGGATTCGGTTAGGATCCGGATCCGATACGGATTTGGTAGAAGTAGATTCGGTCGACCCCTAAGCAACTCACACTTTGAACGATAATAAAGGTAAAATAAATTTGACTTCAATAATTTGTAAAACACTGCGTGCGCTGCACTGTTGCAGTATCTCATAATCATCATTAAGATACGTTTTTTTATTATTATATTTAAGGAACATTTAAGATACATAATATATTTCACTTATTTCAAGGCCGTTATTGCATGCTTCAACTATCCAACAAAAGACCAGTCAAAAGATCAATTTTAAAGTATATTAGTGCAAACGAGAGAGAGAGAGAGCAACTTGTCTTATTAAAGTGTAATAATGCGCGACACAATATACTTTGAATATGAATGTGGTGTCAGAGACCGTGTCCCTGCACCATCGTAATGCCGCACTAAATCAGGAATTATCATGCACTTCTCATGCATACATAAATACATAACTATGGATAACTTTGAAAAATATCCAAAAAATTAAAAACAAAGACCAATTCTCGCAGCAGTTGCATAATAACTACGGAGGAGTTAAATGCAATTCTCTAGAAGCCAGAGTCATTTGTTAATTGCTTAATATGTCTAACATGGAGAACATCCACTGCACACTTTTTCTAGACACTACAGACTTTTCTTGGGACGCCCACGCTTTCTCGTCGGAAAAGATGGCATATTAAGGCTGGATGGGTCTGGTGTTACCAGAGTGGCATTATCGGAATTGACATCGGTGTTGTTAAGGTCACTCAATATGGCTTCCACATTTTCAAATAATAAGGATGAACAGTCTGGGTCCATATCGTCTGTTTCCTCACCACCATCGTTGAAGAACTGCGCGTCATCGTCCACTAACTCCGAAAGACTTGGATTGTATTGGATTAGTTCAGTTCCTACAAAAATACAGGAATACATTTCTACTGATGGAAATGTCCACACAAAAAAATCCCAATTTTACCTGGCCAGAGGTCAAAAATGGTTTCCATTGCCTAAGGAGAAAAATAAGCTACCTGTAAATTTCTTGCATTCAGTTGCTGGGCAACAGCCATCCAGGAACTGACTGCAAGAAATTTACAGGTAGTGTATTTTTCCTTCCGAGCAACTAGAAAGCCCAATTTTACCTGGCCAGAGGTCAAAATTGGTTTCCATTGCCTAAGGGGAAAAATAAGCTACTGTAAATTTCTTGCATTCAGTTCCTGGGCAACAGCCATCCAGGAACTGACTGCAAGAAATTTACAGGTAGTGTATTTTTCCTTCCAGGCAACTAGAAAACAATTTAAACAACACTTGATTTACCATTCCACAGCCTGAAAATGAAAATTCCAGAGTTAAAAATCCTTGCTTCTGTCACGCCAATATACCCGACATGTAAATATATATACATGTTGCTTAGGAGCAGATTTAATGATGATGAGGGATCATGATTAAACAAACGAAGTTTCAATAATGCTGGCTGTTATCCTGAAACAATCAGCAAGAGGGCAAGCGCGTTCATTCTTGCCAAGGTAGCAAAGAAATAGGTCAAGCGGCTGACAATGAGCTCTAACAATTAGAAACAAACACTGTTGCTTCAATAACACTGACCATTAGAGCAGAGTTGAATCAGCGGGCATAAGATAGACGGGTACAACTAGTTTCTGTGATTTTGCGAAATCGCAAATTTGCTCTAAATGCATTTAGAAATTATTCTTGAAGTGGTAGGTAAACAATCGCTAACTGAAGCCAAAACATTCAATTAATTGTTGCAAAATGCCACAAATTTCCAAAAATGGCACAAAATTTACCGCAAAACCTCTTTATTTCGTAGACAATTTCACGCTCAAATTCAAAAACATCAAATCCTGAACATTCAAAGTAAGATGGTTCGTTTTTTCAAAACGTCTTTATTTTTCATGAAATAAATTTAATGAAAAACAAGCCAGTATAATTGACAGCTAGCTACTGGAACGAAATTCCGGTACCGGTAGCAGTTATCAACGAAACAATACTCGGGTGAATCCCCGCCAAACAATTCTGTTGGCACAAGGTTGGCTTAAGTGCATAGCCAATCATCAGCCATACATAGTGGAGCATATTTATGTTACATAGTTGGGCTGCAATTGTGTACCCATATTTTCGTGCTCCGTTGGAATTTTTTTATTGTACATTTTGTAAATACATGAGCCAAGGGGATATAGTTATCGCATTGCAGCCGAAGGAATCCATTTAGGTGAAGAAACTGCAGAATGGATGGAATCTGAGGATAAGCTGGATATACTGGTGTCTGTCTTGAAAACTTGCTTGAGGGACTTCTTTCACTAAGTATTCGAGCAAGCCTTGTGCCGAGTAGCAGCGGCACAATCCATCGCCGGTGCAGCGGCAGAGTTAGGTTTGAACGGGACGGACGAGACTTGCAAAGAAGTCTCTTAAAGTGAAGGAGACCAGCCGAATACCAAGGGAGTTGAGCATCCGAAACTGGAAGGGAAAGGAAAGGGGCTTGTCAATGTAAGGTCCAGGCGAAGGGGATTTCACTGAGAATTTGAAATTCGTTTGGAGGAAGAAGAACCTCTTCTTTACCTAGAGCTAGGCTTGGAAAAATGCCTTTCTTCTCTTTGGGTTTTGTTTCGGAAGAAACGGGATCAACAGAATCAGAAGATGAATAGGGAACCAAGAGCTGTACATCATTAACAAGCTGAGTGAACTTGAAATATTTATTGCCAGGGGAAGAAAGCTCTTCTCAAGCCGAGAAAACGCACAGATCTCAGGAAAAATAGGCACAAACGGGCTCTGATCGATAATGGGATGCGGTTCAAGACTTGCGGAGACGAAGCGATGGATGTCGGCTGAACCTTAGCATTCTTAAATTTCTCCATTTTCTATTTGACTGTATCGAGAATTGACTGAAAATGTTCAGAAAGGGGAGAACGTTGCATGGACAGCGTTACACATCCGCAACAGGACATTCATTAAATGCCAATGAGGAAGTTATGGTAGTGGTGGGTAAGAGAACGAGACATATGCTGCAGGTTTGGCGTTAGACGAATCTCTACCTTAGACATTGGCTCGATCGGGGATCAAAATCAAACCCACCGAAAACGAAACATGGCGCACGTCAGCGGCTAAAATGATAGGGGAAGGCTCCAACAGTTTTTCCAACATGGAAAAAGTCTTTTTAGTGGGCGATGAGGCACAATCTTTTGCCTCAAGAGTAATAGTGGACTCTTCCTTTAGCTCCTAGCACCTGCACAAGGGCTGGGCATTTCTCACCTAAGCTTCCTCCATTCTTCACAGCAATTAAAAGGATGTAAAAATTGGTCTTCAGAGACCGTTCAAAAGCTTCGAATTTTCTGTAATAGATGTCCAGAACGGTTAGAAAATTGACAATGCTTGATTTAAAGCCCACCCCTTATTTTTGCCAGATTAATAGCATAAGCCCATGGGCGTTTAATCCACGATTTACGGTATAACAACGTTATCTTTTGAGGTTCTTCAAGCAATAATGCATGCAAAAGTGAACATTCTTATTTCCAAACACCGGTGGAATGCGGTTATGCGGTGTGTAAAGTTCATCACAATGTTTACAATGTGTGCAACGTATAAGCCAATTTGGTGATGACGAAACACTCACTTCACCACGAAGCCACAGAATTAGTCAAACACCATTAAAGTTCCAGAACACACAACAACGAAGATCACACAGGACTTTTAAGCTCACAATATGTGGGGTGACATCACAAAATAAATGAAAATCATCAGGTAAATAAAAAAAAAAAACACAGGGACGACACACACGAAAACATGTCTAGGTGATCGGGCATCCTGACAATAAAGATGCGGCTACCGTTGGGTACGTTGATGTGATAGAACCAAGGATTATTAACTTTTAGGAATTTTCGTCTTAAAGCGGACAATAATGGTTTGGTTATTCTTAGTTGGGGATGGTATTCTGGAATAAAAACTTTTAAATTTTGGGATACGGAGGTTGGGTGAAAAAGAATGTGATGTTGTAGTCCTTTATTAATTTAAAAGTAAAGAGGGGTTACGAGAAAACGAGAAAGGCTGTACATGAAAAAGTAATTTGAAATAATTTCCCAATAACACTAGATCGAAACTACACGGTAAAAAATTTTACATTACGACATTAAGTAGTTAACATTGTAGTTTACTTACCAATGATTTCATTCTTATTCTCGGCCAGTCCCTGAAAGAAAGGAAACCTATGTCACACAAATTTCTAAAATTCTAGTAACTAAAATTTTGAATAAAATTGCAGCTACCCAGTAAAGACCACTGGCTTCTTTTAGTTGCACTTAACAGGTTCCCAAAATCCGCCACTCTCTGCGGCAATAACTTTGAGAAAAATTGTCTGTAACCAATCTGGATACCAGCAGGTAAGGCTATATTCATTACTTAATTTTTTGCTGAACTAATAGAGCGATACCGAAACGATCGAGCATTACATTAGCCAATACTAAACAGATCAAATATCCACAAAATAGATTTTCAAACATCACCAATCAATTTTCCACGGCAGGTTTTTTGCTCACAATTTATTGTTTATTGGTTTAGATAAGCTTTAACCACTACAAGCTTGGTCATCTGCATTGGGAACTTGTCACAGTTGCTAACTGGTTTCAGCTTGAGCACGTGTCAGGTAGGCATGCTGACGCTCCTGGGGTTTGAGAAGCCCCGATGAAATCTGGTGCAAACGATCATTTTCCAACGTGCATTTTGCAATCACTACCTCAAGGTTACCAGAAGCCATTTTAGCAGGGCCGGCCAGCTTGTCACCAATCGAGCGAGATAAGGCTAGCCAGATAATTTTCCGGCCAAGATTTAATTGAGATTTGGCTAAGATTAGTCGGAAAATTTTTTACTGATACTTTGTTAGATTAAATTATTCCATTGTATGTCTTGCTTGCTTGTATGCTCATGACAGAACTTAGGTGGTATAATAATAGCTCGACTATAGTATGGTCATCTACCTCAGCTATGGCGGAATTTTCTACGCTGTATGTTCAAACACTTCACCAACAGAGTGTTTCGCAAATTTTCAACGAACATATACTTGGAAAATTACTCGTGTTCGTGTTCTTCTGGCCTTTTTTTTTAGCTGTTAGTTCTTGATCACATACTTTTGTGATCAGCAGAAAATTCGCTAGTCAATTCAGTGTGCTTTGATTAGCGTTTCGTTATAGCGCGACTTTCAAATAAAAGACTTTTAGGGTCACAACCAAATTCTTTTGGTACTTGCCTAAGGACCACTGAACTGTAAGCCAAAATATTGCGACGAAACATGTTGGAAGACAGATTTATGTCAAGTTTTCTAAATTTGATTTACTTTAGTCTCGGTATGCTTAAGACGCGCATCGCACGAATTTTCGAAAAAATTGCAGGTTCAACACTTCCTACTTATGGTGCGGGCACGATTCCATTAAGACCATTTTCGAAGGATTGAAGTAAGACAGTTTACCAGAGCAAAGCTGGGTTCTGACCAACTCGGTCAGTGCCCAAACAATTTGTGAGGGACTAATGGTGGTGCTTGCTGGGATACGAGCAGGGATGCCAGCTGGTGCAGAGCTAAGGAAGTTCCTTAGCTTTATGTTTAGGCGTAGAGCATTAATAAACTATTTAAGTTAAGAACTAAAGAGAGGTATTTTCGAATGAAAGTGAAACCCGCTGGGCTTCTACATTAAGGCTTTAGGTTCACTTTACGTGTGCTGCCAACAAAGAATCTCCACTAAAGCCTCCAAAGCAGATGGGCAAATTTCTAGTAGCTAAATTATTGAGTCAGAATAATCAACACCAATTTTGATATTAAAAAAAAAGAGATGGTCAACTTCTCTGATATGCCGTAAAAGAGCTTTCTTGTCGGTCATGCTTACTAGAATGCCAGTAGATGAAAATCAATTTATTATACTCCAAAACTTTTACCTTTCGTACACCCCCACTAATCAGAGCAACTAGCTGTCCAATAGGGAGCATAGCGGTCAACATATCAACCGAAGTTGAGGTTGCAATTACAAAGTCTTGGTCAATCGCAGCCTAACAACGCTTAGCCTCACTTGTCTATAATCAATTGCGAGTTTTGGCATGAAACTAACAACTTCCCAACCGGGGTGCACAACTAGATTACTTAAGTAAAGCCACACAAAAATATATTTGGTTTACGGGCAAGGTTGCAAATTGAAGCAAAAGGGAACCAGGCATTTAATTTTATTTAACTGACTACATTTCTTCGACACGCACCTAACTCCATTCAAAGCTGAAAAAGCATGTAGTAAGCCTTAAACATTTTTTTCTAATAACAAAGTTACCAGTACCATCTAGTATTATGTTTTTTTCAAGTTTTTGCCACATAACTTCTGATTGGTTTAAGCTAAAGGGTTGAAATTAGAATGAAATACAAATAGGTGACCAAGATTCAGATAAAAAAAATTTGACCCACGATAATTTAAGGCACCCGCACACACCTGCAAACCAAACAATTAAATTTGCATGGCCTAGACTAATATATATTACTGTCACCTTGAGGTATGCACCAAGGAGAAGCTGGCACAAAAACCTTCACAGTGGCTACAATCAAAACTATACTCGCAATCGCATAAGTGGCTATCTAGGCACAAATCACTTGCTTACAGGAGAAAAGTATGTATTAACGGCACATTCCTCCTGCCTTATAACAGCCACGCGCAGATCGCCATCTGCGCATGTTACTACCTCACCGTTCGCGAGACTCGGCGTGGTAATACAAGGCCAACTGAGATGGTAGCCGAGTTCCTCGTAGCTAGTAGAAGAAACGGCATGAACGCAAAAATTGTGTCGTCGCAAACCGGAAAGATTTTTTCGTATTTTAACATCACACATAATTTTTTTTAGGCTATTATCTTATATTTCTTCGGCGATCTATTGCCATAAGTAATTTTAAATTTTATCGCATGAGTATTTTTGATTTTTGATCTCATGGTAATTAACTAATTATTAGCAAACTATTAAAAATTAGTACATGCACGCACACACACAGATGAAACGTCATGGTTATTATAAGCGCGCAAGGGATAATATAATCACACGATGCTATTAAATTAGTTCCCAACATTCAACAGAAAATCTCCTAGACGCCACATTTTAAAACAGATTTTTATTGAGGGATTACTAACGTTACGTAAATAGAACTTTGGGGCCATATTTGATGTGGAGGATTGAGAAAAATGGCGTTGGGAGGAATGCACCTTTAAGAATGAAAATACAATGTACAATTTTTTTTTTCGTACAACGGTACATGGTGGCACGCACGATTAAATTCTGTCGTAATATCATTTTCCACAATACAAAAAAAAAAAAAAACCAGTAGCAGAAATAGAATAAGCGGTGTAATAATTTTTCATTCATTTCTCAGAAACCTTTAGAAGGTAGTAGTTTCGGGGGCTGAAGGAAAGTCAAAAAATGTTGATCGCTTCACATTAAAAAAAAATTCATCCATCACCAAGAAGGTACAACCATACCACATCCACGATCTTTATTACAACTAAAGAATTGGCTTATTCTGCCACAGGAGGCAGCTTGTTGAGGTGATTATCCCCTACCATTGCCAAGCCCCTTTTTGGTCCGTAGATGGCTAAGGGATGTCCAACGGACAACACATAAAAAAAATCAACGAATGACTCGGTATTAAAATTTTTTATTTTCTATTTGCATGGTCACACCAAGCATGGGTTTGGGGGGGGGGTTAAAAAAAATACTTTTAGGAACAAATAAGCAACAAAGAACAAGTTTCGGAAAGAGATTTTTTGTTTACTTTACATACTTCGGTTAAACAGTAACAATAGGATATAAAAAGTACTCAAAACTCGCTTTTTGAAGACTAGGAGTTGAAGATGTCAATATTTTCACTAATGAACAATATCCTCATCATTGCTGCAAAAAGTACAGATAATTTTCTTATGATTATTGCAAACTTTTCTGCCGTAGGTTTCATTTTGCCTCCCAGTCATAGCCATTTTACTAATGCATACATTCCATCAGCCTTTCGTTGCTTGTCCTGCTTGTTACTCTGGAGATTTGGTGGTCGAGTTTTTTTAGGGGGGGGGGGGGGGAGGGGGGGATTGAGGCTTAATGGCGCGTCGGCAACTTGGTCATTAGCGCAACCTCAGTCACAGTGCAGTGGTCTGGGTTGCCACTGCACCACACATTACAGAGACAGAGACAGAGGTTTTCTTAGAGGTCTTTCAGTACATTGGACACAGCAGTAACCACACAAGTGAAATTTTGAATTAAGAAAGCTGTCCTTACTTTCACTCATCTACTAAAAAAGTTTTATGAAATTTCGTACATAATTACAAAACAAATAAGACGTTCAGTCTAGTGCTGGGCGGTATCGGTATTTTTTGAATACCGAAACCGTAAAAGGTATTTGCATAATACCGAAATACCGTACATTTTTTGTGTCTAGCTGACTTTTTAATAACTTCGCTAATTTTTGGCCGATTTGGACATTCCAATATACCATTCGAAGCGTTTTTTCACCAGCTTTCCAACGGAGCTAAATTCAAATCGATAGCATAAACTGTTAAGTTAATAAGGGAAAAAACCAATGACCAATTTGCAAAATATTTACTCAGTCTTTAAAGTTGACATAATAATTCAGGTAGAGCGAACAGTTAGTCTGTACAAAACAAAAACATCTATCAAAATGGTTTTTTTGGGGGGGATTCAGTTAGGATCCGGATCTGATTCAGCCAATCTTGTAAATTATCTGGATTTGGTAAAAGTAGATTCAGTCGATTCCTAGATTTTATGCTTCGTTTTAAGAGGTGTTTATTCCGAGCAATGATTAAACTGTAACCCGATCTCAGAGACCGATTCCAATCAAAGTGGCGGGGTAGCAACAGAGGTGCACTGATGTTGAAATCAGACATCAGAAAACAGCCTGGTATGCCCTGTATCATTTAGTAGCAGTTTGGCATGAGGGTATGCTTCAACTACCCAGGTAGGTGGATACCGATACCGGAATACCGAATATTTTTTTTTTCAGAATACCGATACCGTACTGTACCAAAAATTTCCAATAACAACCCAGCACTAGTTCAGTCCAGGTGGTGCATTTGTTTGTGACACTTCATTGGGTGTAACGTGAAAACAGATTCCACTTCATGTTTTCAGGAACTTCTGCTGGCTTCTAGAAGGCTTATTGCAGTAGTGGTGTGATGTGGTCCAGTGGACCATACTTTGGCCATAAGCAAAACGAACGGACACACAGTTGGCCAAGGCGTGATCCATTGTACCACATGCATTAAAATATAGTTTCATAGCGCTCTACACAATGTTTTTACACATCACTTCTGGCAAACACATGAAAAAGGGGTTTGTGGCAAAATAATTTTATATATGAAAGAAAAGTTTTGCGGTCCACTGAACCATTCGTTGGCCATGGTAGCGTTAAAATGTCATATTGAAATGTCAAAATAGGTCGGAATTAACAAGCTCAAAATCGGAAGGACTTCGGCAACCGCAGAAGCTACTGCTTCTGTGGGGCTCCATTATACTGAATGTTAAGACATTCACAGTTGGGCCTATGAATGGTAGTTGAGCAGTTAAAAATCAAGCTGCTCTCACCCATAGAGATCTCTAGACACTGTTTCGCCCTTGTTTGGGAGAGTGCAATCATACCTGGTTCGCAGAGCTTGTGCTAGGCATGGGTTCATCATTGCTGAAAAGCTGAAACAAAGTTGAGTGATCACTAGGTTAAAACAGTTATGGGAATCTATAATGTGTCAAGCACAATTAACACAAATGTGCACTCTCTTGTTAAAATGTATCTAGCAAACAAACAGATGTGACAAAACTAAAAACTACAACAGAATGCAGACCACACAAATCACTGACACAACCTGTGAGACCTCCAGAATAGAGATCCTGTTACGATTGTGCAATTTAGAACTTTGCAACAACCACTATTTGGTGAGTACGATTAGTCACTCCACAGAGTTCTGAATTATTCTGAGGTGCAGCACTACCATTTAACATCATTCTTATTCTAGGCATCAAAGGTTGGTGCTGTATGAAAGTGCATGGTCTGTAAGCCAATTTTACCTGTTCTTCAGCAAGGAAACTGTTCAGTAATGAGTCTGAACATACCTCCAGCAGGGTGGAAGGACTAATGTTGTATGCGCTGTTGGCTAGAATGTCTCTCAATGATTCCAGTTCACTCTGTGTGACATCAATATGATCTGCGAAATCGGACCTGTTAACAAAACAACAAATGCATACCTATAGAATATTACAACAAAAAAGTTACTCACGCCTCGCCAATCATAGTTCACACAAACTTCCTTGCATAGATTCTTGATAATCACCTGGTAGGCACCTTACAGCAGCTAGTACGATGCTGAGCAATGTTCCTGAACGGGATCCAACGAGCAGTTGACTACCAAGCCATGACCGTCTCCTAGCGACGAATCATGAGGTGATGAAGTCGCTATCTTAGAAATGTGTTGATGCATTCCACAATCCACCCGTCAATAATTTCAGGAAGGGAAATTATTGACTTAAATCTAGAATTTGGGCGGCCAAATTGTTTTGAAAAGTGGTAAATAAAATATTGACGTCAACTGGTGGTTTTGAAGCGTCTTTCCAGTTTCCACTGACCGTAACGTCCGTGCCGATTGGCGGGTGAGGCTTAAATTCTGCTTTTTTTTTTTTGCTTACACTTAACAGGAACACATTTTTTACCATTTTGGTGTATACCAAAAATCATACTTAAGGGAGGTCAAGAGGAGTATGAGGTGAACGCTCCGACGAACTCGAACGAGTCCTCAGAATGGCTTTTTGATCCGACTTCGTCAAGTATGGAGGATTTTCCTAATAATATTGTTGATAAGTTTCAGGCAACTTTCACACGGATTAGACAAAAAAAAATCAGTTTCAGCATGTCCTGTGTGCTGGATACAAATCTCTTAAGTTTTTCAGGTGCGTGCAAGAAGTTACTTCTTCCAAAGCAAACTCAAGTGGGACATTTTTCCCAAAGTAGGAAGAGCACATGGGCATCGAACTGCCCTAGTTATGATGCCCAAAGCGATTATGAGGAATGGCGGAGATGTCTGTTGTTTGTGCTATAGCTTTAGGCCGCGAAAAAAAAACTGTCGGTTCTCAGCTGCCTGGCGACTTTTTTTTTTTGGGGGGGGGGGGGGGGGGGGGAGGCTAAATTTTAAAAAAGGGACCCGCAAAAAGTTATACTTAAGAAAAGTTTTTGAGAGAAATGAGCTTTCTTGCAATGCGTAATCCAGCAAGCATTACGATAAGTTGCAGTTTGAAGTAGTTTAGAAGTTTACTACTACAAAACGAACCAATCAAGATCCTAGGTTGCTTAGTTTCAAACTGAAATAAAAAATAAAAATAAAAGCTTAGTTACCAGTTGACTTTTTGGGCTTGTAAAAAATACCCGAAAACCAAAACATTTTCTTTCCATGGCCTTATATAGCTAAATTTATAAAGATTTTGGGTATTTGAGCATTAAATGCGCGATTTAAGCCTAAATTGAAGGGAAGTAATTTTAATGATAGTAACAAAGATCAAATTTATGAATATTTTTAAGAATTGGAGTATGGATAATCGGGATCTGACAATCGAGGTTCTACTGTTACGCCTTTTCAGCTGCAAGTAGCATCTGAAGGGTGCCAACACAACCCTTCCCAATTTGACATGCTTTTTGTCGGGATATTCAGTTGTTCAGTATTCAGACAAGGTAACGCCTTAACTTAAAAAAAAAAAAAACACATTTCTAGACCTGAAAAGACCCTTGAAGAAATCTAAAATTTTTGAAAATGCCTTGGTTTCAGGGAAGGGTTTGCTCTTCGCTCTTCCCTGAACCCTCTCAGAGGCACAAGATTCATATCCGTGCGTTTTTCACATCACATTATAACTTTTGCTGGATTTAGTTACATTTGCTACCACGCAAGACAGCAATCTAGCTAAAATTAATGACAGTTTTGAATAAACCAAAAACTGTGCCTCGCTTATTGGCACAGATCTATCCCAACAAATTTAACCTGGCGTAGGGTCACACCTATTACAACTCGGTACTGCCAGGTAATAAAACAGAACATACAAAAGGGTATTTTATTGTTTACTTCCTAAACGATGAGGAATCCGGCAAAGCAACATCCATGTTTTTGTCCGCTTCTTCTGCTGCAGTTCCTATAACGTTGGCAAGCAGAGGGTCCATTGAATTTGCATCGTGACTCTTTCCTGCTTCTGAGGGCTGGATACTAAATGACAAGAAAAAAGTCCAAAATAACTAAGTTTACAATGTCTGTTGAACCTGCACTTAAAACAATACCAATAGTGACAAATATAAAAACTTTAATTTTAAAGATAAAATTAGTTTTCAACTTATCCTAAACCTTAACGTTTAGTTTCCAAGATCTTAAATTTCACTTTAAGAGGCTTGCATACCTCTCTACCGGGTGGCGCCCATGCTCACTCCCAGCATGCAGCGTCATTCACCTCCTCCTTTTGTTTGCAGAACTGACCTGTTTAGCGAAAGCGTGGATATTGGGCGGGTCAACACTAAACGTAAGTATGTTAGGATAAGTAAAATCTAATTTTATCTTTAAAATTAACGTGTTTACTTCTATCCGACAATACTTCCCTTTAGTTTTTAGCTGACTTTGTCCAAAAGGAGGTCAAGTTAAACTCCGAGCTAAAATCTTCAGATGATACCAAAAAACACTTAAAAGTTTCAGAAACAAATGAAGGTGGCCATCTGAACCAAATATGCAACATCTTCAGTCGGGCACCCACTGCATTGCCAACCATAACATGTACTTTCATCTGTGCACCGCCAATAGAACCATTCACATCTCGCATGCAGTGACTTATAATTAAGTGTCCTTACTGCGTCATGTGCAGGTGGTCACAATTCCATCTAAAGGCACGCCAGTTGCAAATGCCCAAGATAAAGCCAATGCTCTTAAGAGGTTCAGAGGGTTACCTGGTCTTGCCAGACTGGGGGCAGGACACACGCTGATTAACTCATGCGCTTGCACTTCCGGGAGAGGGGGAGATCCAAATGATTGGAGAAGATATCGTAGGAACGACGAATTACATAACAAACCCAAACCGCGATTTTCAATGGAGAAACTGGAGTAGTCGGGGTACAGACGTCTTATCCACCAGGAAAAACAGGGGAAGTCCCATCACGTTGCGGCTGTGTCGAAGCAGGAAGCTAGGCGTATTCGAGGTAAGTTTTCAACGCGTGAACCGGATACTCAAAGGATACCAGCCAAGGAGTCCACTACCGGGGCCAAGGCATTGATAACAAACTGGGTGCGAGGCCTCATCCGGCCGCTAATTATTGGCTCGGAACTCCACAGGAAGAGACGGTCACAGTAGACCAATTCATTCTGGCGAGTCGCCATGGCCGTAACAACCAACAAAACAGTCTTCTGCGTTAGGTAACGACGCCTTGTGAATAGATTCATAGGGATTCAGCATCAAACTGGAGAAGACCGAGGGAAGATACCAAGATGGAAACAAACGCCGGACACTTGTCCGGAGGTTATCAAAGAAATGCACGAGATGAGAAATCACTTTGCTGTTGCCATCCTCCAAAGAACCAATGCAGGTCAGAACAGAGTTCAGGACGGACCAGTACCCTTTGATGGCGGTAGCAAACAGACCCGACTGGATGAGATGGTCAAAGAAAGCAGAAGTCACCAGCGATGAGAAACCAGCTGCACGTAGGTTCAGGGTCAAAGTCTCCACGCGTGAAGATGTAGACATGCTTCAGGTGAAGGGTCCTGCCTCAGGTGGTCTGATGATAGGGCTATTTCTTTAACGCGTGTTGAAATGCTTTAATGCTGATAATTTAAATAAACCCTTACTCATGTTCAACTAAGACAGGCTTGGTGTTATTGGAAAAATGGTGGGAATAAACGTATAAATTAAATTAAATTACTAATGGAAAAATGGTGGGAATAAACGTATAAATTAAATTAAATTACTAACCAATAAATACAAAACAAACATGTATCCAAACCCCCCGTGTTTCAGTGGATCCTCAGCACGAAAAACCCGTCAGAAGTGCTTCACCGCCAGATAAATATTAAGGTGACGCAGGTTGAATATTATCCAGGTCTCCCGCCGCTTGGGAGTCACCCGCGCTGGGCTGCAAAACTGGGCAAATTTTTTGGTGACCAACGTATTGCTCCCTTTGTCAATAGCTTTACAACCTATTCTTCCAGCATCATGTTGGGTGGTTGATTCCG
Organism: Lithobius niger; assembly: GCA_023313725.1. Classification (NCBI taxonomy): domain Eukaryota; kingdom Metazoa; phylum Arthropoda; class Chilopoda; order Lithobiomorpha; family Lithobiidae; genus Lithobius; species Lithobius niger. The sequence continues at coordinate 173,247 of JAHWFP010116008.1, read as the reverse complement.
AAGCTAAGGTGGTGGACCCACAGAAATGGAAAGTATGAAGGCATCTGTCAGACCTCCAAGCTGGGACACGATGCCTCTCCTCCAACCTGACGGTTAATGGGAGCAAGAACGCTTCCGACAAAGTTAGGAACGATGGCGGAGAGAACCGCTACCTTGCCCTTGGCCTTTGCCCCTACGAAACGAGCGACCTGCATGACCTTGATTCGATCCAAAGTCTTTGTATTGCTGCTGCTGAGAGAGGTTCGAGCCTCTTTGTGATGATCTGAGTAATCCACCTCCCACCCTCTTCTCCTGACCCATTTGGTAGGGGGAAGGGAGCCACCGGATGACTGACAAATTTGAATTACTGGGTTTTGCCGGAGGGGCACCCTATGCATAGTGTTTTGGAACAACAGGAACCTTCACCTTTTCACATAAATCAGGTGCCAAAACAAACAGTTGATCGCTGAAGAGGTTTGTTGAAACACGCGTACGTAGCAGATGCAACTTCCCCACAATGTACAAAGGGATCCCAGAGGCAGAGTTTAGGTACGCATCCAAAAGCCTGAAGACCATGTTCGTGAGTGCTCGAAGACCCCAGTTGAAGGTGTCCTCTTAGAACGACGAAACACGCTTCAACAAGTGCAAACAATCCATCAACATGGCGTCATCCCGCAACTTCACTGGTTCAGCCAAGAAGGCATGGAGTGGGATCCGGTCCGTCGTCCTCCGTCGAAGTGATGTGAATCATGGCAGGGACAGACAGGCAGGAATCCTTCCATTGCAGCATGAGCGTGAAATTCGGCTTCAGGGAAAGTGCGGGAATGAACACGCTTGGGAGCCTCCAAACCATTCGCTGTAAAGAAAATATTACCGGTACGTTTCTTTGGGTCATGAGGTGGCAACGGTTCACCCACCAAAATTTCAGCGCTCTCTTTCCTTGTCAATGCCGTATTACCTAAACTCTGATGGAACAACATTTGGGACTGGAGCAAATGGCTAGACTGGGCACTCGCATCATCTGAATTGGCGAAGGTCGTCTGCGGCGGGTTGGCCGTGTTAACCACTGGCGTCGGTTGTTTCTTACAGAAAGTTTGATTTGTAAGGCACATTTAGGGTTGTGCGATTAAATCACTCAAGTTTGTGTTTCCTTAATATCTTTCCATGGTAAAAAAGAAAGGAGGCTGCACCGATATCACTTACAACCGCGTATAAGATTTTTCACTCTTATCACTACTGATCTCCAGGATTTGACTTCCTACTGTACTTTTAGTTCCCGATTTATGGCAGTCTGCAGGCAGCCAATCGAACTAAACTGGCGAAGTTTTGATGTGGTATCAGTACACGATCACTAAGAAATTAGCAGTTTTACGTTAATATGGTTACCGGGCCTGCATCAGTACAGCCTTAATCAACAGGAAACTTACCGATACGTGCTGCAAATTATTCTAACCAACCTAAAAGCATACAATAAACCACACCACTAACTAAACAAACCAGAAGTGACACCAACGCAACTTGCCGGTTTGAATATTTTAAAATGTTCTGCGATGACAGAAATGGATTACCGAAAAGTAATATTAAGTTTATTACCTACAATAATTGTTTAAGCACTCATAGCAACAAACGAATAATTTTATTTAGAGTCTGGCCAAATCAAAAAACGCTGTATCGCTTACTTTGAAAACCCGGAATCATCTTCGTTAGAACAGTTAACACAATCTCAAAACAAAAAAAGATAGCTTTACCAACACCTTTTGCAAATTTTCGACGTCAGTAATCTGGAGATGTAGGGGGTCAGACGGCTATCAGCATCAGGCAAAAAAAAAAAATTCACGTCACTATGTCATGTTCGATTGGCTGCTGTTTGGATCCCCAACATGAAGAGCCCCTACATCTGCCAAATTACTGACTGTTGAAAATTTACAGAAGATATTGGTAAAGATATCATTTTTTGTTTTGAAATTGTGCGTGAACTGTTTTAACGAAGATGGTCTAGCCAATTGTGTTTGCAACAAAGAACACAGAGTCAAATTTAAGTATTTACTAACTGAACGTGGTTGGTTTGCGAACTCTTTAATTTGTGAGCGTAATGAGAAGTACTGGTGCTTAATTTACAGTGAGAGTCCTAGGGGTCGGACAAATAGAGAAAAATAGTATTAGAATATTCGCAAAAATGTTTTCATTAAATACCAAAGTAAAGTTTAATTTAGGTTACTATACTCCGTACGCGATTTGTAAACTGGGCGTGGCTCGCGAGCAGCTTGATTGTAGCGTACATTTTCCCGGAGTCGGTGTGCCTTGTGGCTATCTATAGACCGCACCAAGGCTTGTCTGTGCGTGATAATGGTTTTGTTATTTGATGACAGTTTTTTTAATGTCGACTTTTTTTTTTATTACAGGTCTTCTCCATCAATGGGGAATCGGGGGGAATCGAAAACAAATAATTATTTTCGGGCAAGGGGGTATAAGATAAATTTCAGGCTGGATTCCAAAAAAATTAAAATACTTTTTTTCTTACCGAATCTCATTTTAGCCTTGGTTATCTTTCCACTTACTGTCGTAATTTCTGACTGAAGCCCTTTCAGCAGTGGCATCAATAAGGACGGAGTAAAAGGGTTTGCCGCCGCCCCCCACCCTCAATATCGAGCCGTGGGGCATAAAATCTTTGGAAAAATTTATGTATTTACTATTTTCTTTAAAACATTCGGCACTGCCTTTTGGGTATTTCTTCTCCCAACCCCCCTCCTTGTACTTTGGGTCAGACGGTAATAAATAAAAAAATAAAAAATGTAGGTTTTAAGTTTTAATTCATTGTGGGGCTAAAAAAAAAAGTTAAGCACGGAAGTGTGTTTTACTGTGTATGTTGTAACAATTTATTTGTGAAACAGTACAAATTTCACATCTTTTCATTTTTGGTGGTAGTGAAAACAACCGTTTGCTTAGCTCTGAAATGTGCTGTTTGTTCACAGCCAAGCTAGGGGGTTGCAGAAAGTCGGGGGAAAATCCAGTTCGGAAAAGAAGCATGCCATCTTTAACAAAACCATCCTGGCTGCCGGTGAGTAGCAAAATGAGCCTCGGCCCTTTCCGATCGGAATAAGGCGACCATGCAAGCCGTCATTTGCGCTGTTAGCTTGAGTCAGGTGCGCCTTTTCTTTAGCTGCCAATGGTGTTCGCGCCCGTGATGCTCATTAATCAAAGTTTCATCCAAATAAATAAATACTGTCAATGAGACGGATTACTTCTTAAATGTCATACCTGACGTAAAAATCGGCGAGGCTGGGCAACAATTTCTGGACGCTTTTATGTAAAATTTCTGTTGTTGCATTTTGCGTATTTCATCCCAAGTTTCTTTTTCATGATTAAATGCCACGGAAGTTCTCCCATCTTTAAATCCAATCTTTGATTTGAACTTGGCCAAAACATTATCATGATTTGGATATTACCTTCTCGGTGAATTTCAGTTATTGCTGCACGAGCGGCTGACGGTTGAAAGTCGTCCAAGCTTGCTACCGTTGGCGCCTTCAACAGTCCGTATTTCGCTGCCGTTATGAACCGCGGAACTGTAGCCTCTGCTGCTGCTGGAATGGCGCTTGTTTCGGCGAGTAGTTGCTCGCCTTGTTTAACTATTTGTTTAACACAACTGAAAGGAACCTTTTTTGCATCCAAAGTTTCTTGGGAAACGGCGTTCTTGCTCTTTGTTGGTTCCTTGCTTCGCAGATAACAATAGACATTACAAATAATTTCCCTAGTTGGCTGTGAATCATTTTATCTCTTTTCCCGATTGAAGACGCGTTAATAGACGCCATTTTGTGACTGCTGTACTGGCAGTTGTTTTTACCCATGATGCTAGTCGTGTGTTGTACTGGAGTGGACAAGCGATATTTTTTTAAGCCACGCCCAGTTTACAAATCGCGTACGGATTATAGACAAGGCAAGGCACGGCATACATAATCATAACCAAAAGGGAAAAAAAAGGTGTTGCAATAGGTTTAGATATCCGCCTCCTTCCCCTTATCCCTCCTCTTCTACACCCTTCACTTGCAAGTGTGCAATCCAAAATGCTCAGACCATTTCCATTGAAGCGTAGTGGGGACTGGTTGCAGTGGTTGGGATGCGACAAGTCTACGGAAACACACAAAAACTTGCCCCAAAACAAACAAACAAAAATACGTAAAATACATAGAAATATAATTTTTTTCTGTGGGAATATCTAAATTGCTACACGAATATTCGTCCGACCCCTAGTTGGTCCATGTTAACAAATGGTTTACAGGTTTCAACGATAACGTTGAAAAGTCGTTCTCAAACTACAGCACTGGAAATGTTCTCGTAAGTCAACGAGATTTAATTTTCGAGTCGCACACACACACACCTCTACACATGGGTATATACGAAAACATTTTATAAGAAAAAAATGATAACAGAACCAATTTTCACCAACCCATACTTACCTAATAGGTTCTGAAGTTGAAGCTTTTATCTCCAGCTTAGGTATTACAAATGCTTTGCTCGAATCCTCTGAAAGTAACTCTTGGTCAGGTTGCGTCAAATCAGCTGTCGTAACTGGAACTGGTACCACTACTTCTTCCGGATTTATCAACATGCAGTCAGTTTCTCCTGCCAAGTTTGCTGCGGCTGCTGCTTCTGCAAGGGGGTCGGACCCGGATAGGACTGTTGCTGTCCCATTGTCTGGTGCTTCAACTATGATGGGTACTCTTTGTGGCGAGTCTGCTTGGTCTTTATCCACTGAATCTGTGATGTCATGAATGACAGGCCCCGAAAAAGACAGGGTAGAGGGACTGCCTGGCTGCAAAGCATAAAAGTTAGCTTTTAAAACAAAGGCTGCCACAACTAATCCCATTCCACGAGTCTTTCAAGTTAAAAGTAAATACAATACGAACATATGAATATAAATACTAGGGTTGTAACGTTTAAACGTTTAAACGTTTAATCGTCTTAAAACGATTAAACGTTTAGTGAATTGCGTTTAATACTAATCGTTTTTTTTTTTACGAAATTAAAAAAAAATTATTAACCATGCATGAATAAATTTAAATAAATAAATTATTATTAACGTAATAAATAAATAAATTCCTAATAATTTATTGATGGATTACAATCCACGCAGCTGTCAAACCGCATGGCCACCCTGCTAACACTGTTTGCTAGCCCACTTCCGGTTTGGTGACCTGCGCTCTATCTCTATGAGCGCGCGCTATCTATCTCTATGAGTTGTACCAAGACAGCATTTTCATTTGCGACGCGAGCGTCAGTTAGGCCTATCTCGTTTCCGATGGCTCCCACTTCAAAAAATCGAAGCCCAGCATGGAATTATTTTGAAAAACTGAACAGCACCGAAGTCAAGTGTACTGTATGTGGAAAGGTCCTAGTCTTGTGTGGTAGCAGTACTGGTGCCATGCTTAATCATGTGAAAGGTAAGCATCCAACTTTGTGGGATGAGACTGGAGAAATTCCGAAGCAACCACGTGTTAACGCATTTTTTAAACCGAAGTCAACGCCGGACCGAGACGAAAAAATATGCGATTTAATAGCAGACTGGATCGCCAGCGAAATGCTCCCACTGAGAACTGTAGAAAGTGACAAATTTAAAGCTTTACTGAATTATCTTGAGCCAACATTTACCGTTCCATGTCGTCAAACGATTACTACCAGAATTAAACGTAAGTACGACTTGGAAAGAGAACGTTTGAAAATGGAGCTTCAACGCAGCAGTGATAAAGTAGCCATTACAACCGATTCTTGGACATCACGTGCAACGGACTCTTATATGACGGTCAATGTACAATACATTGATGAAGATTGGAGGATAAACGTGGCAACCCTATCAACCGTGCATGTGAAAGAAAAACATACCGGTGAGAATATTGCAGCAGGACTTCAATCTATTTGCGACGATTGGCTGTTGACGGACAAAATTTCGACATGCACAAATGATAATGCGGCTAATATGCGTGTAGCAGGACGTCTGTGTGAAGATTGGGGAGAATGGTACTGTTCGGCTCACACTTTACAGCTAGCAGTGAAGGCAGCTCTTAATGTTGCCCGTGTTTCAAAAGTGTTAGCTTTAGCGAGCAAGTTGGTCGGCCATTTCAAGCATAGTACGACTGCTACTGCTGCTCTGCACGACAAACAAGTTTCAATGAAAATTACCCCACACAAACTAATCCAATCCGTTCCAACGCGTTGGAACAGCACGTATCATATGATTTCTAGGCTTCTTGAACAACGACTTGCAATTCAAGCAGTTATGACTGATCGTGAAATCACCAAGCTGCAAGACGATCGAGCGCTTCGCATTAAAGATGAAGACTGGAAGTTGATGAGTGAACTAAAAGCTGTTCTACTGCCGATCGAAACTGCTACAGTTATGTTCTCTGATGCTGAAAAACCTACATTATCGTGTGTTTATCCGGTTGTCTACAAATTAATTGCGGACCTACGACTGCGTGCAGAGGATCCAATACCTGCCATACGACAAGTAGCAACAACATTGTGCGACGAGCTGAACACACGTTTTCGAATCGACAAAGAAGAAACTCCAGAATCTGTTGCAATTATTGCAACACTATTAGATCCACGTCATAAACATTTGAAAGGTGTTGATGTGAATTTTCGTGTAGCTGCTCATGCAAAAATGCGGGATTTGACTTCCGAAATAGACCCAGTTTCTGCTTCGAAACGGTTCGCTAGCGACAGGCAGACGCCAGTAGGCCTAAACAGTGCAGAGTCTGCTGACGTTGGATTTTTTGGAGCCAGCTACAGTCGGCCACAACAAAACAAAAACGGTGAAGAAAGTGAATGGAATACGTATATTGACATCCTTCCAATTCCAGTAGAAAAAAATCCGTTGATTTGGTGGAAGGATCACCAAGCCCAATATCCCCGTCTTGCTAAGCTGGCGCGCTCATACTTGGGAATCCCAGCTACTTCCGTCTCGTCGGAGAGAACATTTTCAACATCGGGACATATTATAAATCCTTTGAGATCATTGTTGCTGCCTGAAACTGCATCTATGTTGACTTTCCTTGCCCAAAACAAAAAATTTATTGCAAAAAAGTGAAAAGTGCGTTTGGTCGGCGTTATGTAGCCTAAGCCTACCGATCTGATGTAAGTAACGAAGTAGGCCTAAGCCTAAAATCGTAAAAGTGCGTTGCAAATTTAATAAATTTATATTGTTTTGATTTTATTTTTATTGTTTTTCAATGTTTAACAAAAAATTTTCACAAAGTAAAAGCTTAGCTAATTTCAACCTTCAAATTTGCGAATTTTTTTTTGTGAAAATTTTTTTTTAGTAACCTAAACAGCTCAGAGACGAACGATTAATCGCTAATCGCCCGGACTATGTTTGAAGATTACCGTTAAGGAAATTTATGCGATTTTTACAACCCTAATAAATACGTTACGTAGATTATTTTAAGGAATACTCCTTCTGAAGATAAAATAAACCCCATTACCAAGTCACTCTTACAACCAAACTAGGTTAATACAGACCCTACATCTTGAAATTCAGCCAGGACACCAACAGGAAGATTTCAAGGGAACAAAATTTCATATATTTTCTGCCATAATCAATTGAAAAGCTCAGAAGTAGGAACCTATACTCTACTTCACACTATATTTTTTAAAGGAATTTTGTAAGGAAACCTACGGCGATCAAGCTTGCTACAGCCAAAGGATATTTAAGATAGTCAACACTGCACAGTATTTTTTGTGACGTGCTAACGGACAAATAATTTAACACCACAACAATCAACAGTAACATGCCTAAACACTCCTCGCGGCTCGTCTAGGAGGTTTCTGTACATGTTACCCACTGCCCGACTTAGCTATGACCTGTCCACGTTCAGGGATCGACGGTCAATGTCCTTGGCAGGCAGGTCACAAGTCTTTATATAACCGTGGTGCGACATCTCGGCTGATGCAGCACACGTTAGTTCATTACAAACGGAAAAATTTCTGTTGCAATTCAGACTGAAATCGTCCATCAATTCAGACTGAAATCGTCCATCCTCCAACTTGGGAGATTCACAGACTACCGGTTATAAAGAAATTGCTTTTAAAACCATTTTAGAATTATGTTACTAATGCTCAGTCTTGCAGTTTAAGAGGTCACCTGGGAGCTTGTGAATCACAGCAATTAGTCTAAAAATCATTATTTCTAGAAGATGAATTTGATAATATGTGACGATCATTATAACAAAAAAAAATGAGGTAGTCTCTTCCATCAGTGATTTCGAATGCGTCCCTCCGCCTCTCCGAACGTAGGCCACCGCAGTCAAGTTGTCCGACATGATACCCATTCTTTTTCTAAGGTCTTCCTTCCAAATTCGATGGCTTTCCGCACCACTCTCAGTTCAAGGATGTTTATGTGCAGCATTAATTCTGAAATTCGTCCTTGTTTCAATTTCCGGACACCATCGCTCCCTCTAGATGTACTTCCCATCCGAATGTCGATGCATTGGAAAAAAGCAGCAAGTCTGGGGTCGGCACCTTAATAGGGACTCCGGATAGGAGGTACTTGGGATTTTCCACCATTTGATGTCCTCAATTGGGAGGTTTTGAAGTGATATCCAATGTGACCAGTACATCCTTGGGATTTGGGAACCACTCCTCTTTCTTGAACCAGTGGATGGGTTTCACTTTCCACTGGCCCATCGAGACTAGCTTTGTGTTGGAGTCTTATGATGCCCACGATAGATGAGAGTTTGACGGTGGTGACTCTTTCCTTCCGTAGGAATTTCAAGGGGGCCATTCTCATCTTGGTGACTCGTTCTGGTGATGGTTGCAAGATTGACAGTCTGAGGTCGAACTGGGCCCCAAGGAAAACGAATACCTGCTGTGGAGAGACTCTTGACTTCGTTCGGTTTAGCCAGAGTTCTCAGAAGAGGTTGAGGCACTTGCCTGGATGAAGCTTGAGAATGGAGCTGAATTTGCGTCGCAAGAGCCAGTCATCCAGGTATGCATGGGCTCTGACGTTTTGTTTGTGGAGTAATTCGACAACTGGATGGAGAATTCTCATGAAAACATGAGGTGCTGTCGAAAGGCCGAAAGGGAGCATTTTGAATAGTAAGATGTTCGATTACAAACAAATCTGAAGAGGTGGTGTACCGAAGGTAGAAGTAGAACCTAAAGGTATGATATAGATATGGTATATTCGTCCTGTTGAAGAGCTTCACTTATGGTGCCTTACGTCTCCATCTTGAGATGTTCTTTTCGCATGTGAAGGTTTCACTTCCTCAGATTAAAAATTTGCCAAGTGTTACTAGTATCAGTATCAACTAGGTCTCAATGTACGTCATTCTTTTCTAAGCGTAACTCATAAAATATTATTTTAATTTAATTTTATTATTTTAATGTGTTAAGAGCAGCATTCACGTCAGTCATCAAGTGTTTCTAACAATAAAAGATGGCAATCGTTCTATGCATTCATAGCACGTGAACTGCTTAGATCATTGATCGGTGGGCATCTACAATGGGTGGAAGAGGATTTTAAACCTAGAATTTTGTCTGAGCAGATTACATGCAAAAATTTAATAGGGATGGTGGTTTGAGGGTAAACCACTGAAACTTAATTAAGTTTTAAATTCCAAACTAGAGTTTGAATATGACCGCTAACACAGAATTTTTATGCTTGTACACCTAGATTCCTATAGAATTTGGAAGAAACATCCATGTTATTTAGGGGATGAGCATTGCCAGAATACACTCAAGATTTAAGCCATTTCATGATTACACCTTCCTCTTCCACACTGTACTTCACACCCAAAGCAATTTTGCAATAAGAAAACCTACCTGCATATCTGAGGATTTATCCGAATCAAATCCATACTGTTGCAACAGCCTTGCCGTTTTAGCCTCTCTGGGTGATTCGAACATAAGCGGTATCTTCCGTTTAACACCAATGCCTCTGTGACGTTGAAGCAAGGCCACCAGAAAATGAATTAACTAAAACGGAAAAAAATTACAAATTGGTAAATTCTACTTCAGTTACAGTGAATGTTCTTACTCTTAAAGACGGCCCCCAAAGCATATTGAGGTTTATATTCCGTTGTAACAAAATATGTTTCTAGTACAACTGCATCGCTACAAAAGTGTTTGTGAGTGGTCCCCACCTAAGCAGTTTGGAACCAGCAACTGTCTATAAGAGCTAATACTGTTTAAGCTGGCGAAAATGCTTAATTAATCAAGTTTAAACTCTCACACCTAATGCAAGTTTTTCAATGTTAAAAACCAAATGCGCGCAGTTTAAATTGCCTTTACAGTCATGGCAGATTAAAATGTATTTGTTAGTAAATTACTACTTAGAAAAAAAAATAACGCAGTATGATTAGCTATAATTTTGAAAAAAAAAAAAAACACTGGTTTAGGGGAACCTCACCTTGTTCACCATTTGCTGTTGTTGATTGTGGGCCTGTCTAAGTTTCACAACCTCTCTCCATAGGGTTTCATTTTCCCTGAGAAATCAACAAATGCATATATTAACTTAAACCCACTAACAGGAAATCTACAAAAGCAACATCACTGTGCTCACGTAACAACTTGGAGAATGTTTCTACAACCAACGCAAATTAATTTATTAGTATGTTATTAAAAAAAAAAGACGATACACAACTCAGGCCAGGAAAAAATGTTAGCTCTCACAACTGGAAATGGCCGAAGCCTCTAAATACCCAGCTGTTCCGTTTGTCCCGAGAGGAAGAACAGAAACAGAGGGAGGCAGACAGGCACGAAAACTGCACAGTGCTATTCCTGCAGGCAAGCCGAGTGCTATTCCTGCAGAGTGACTTTAACAGCCCACAACTTATTGCAGCATTCTTGCCGAAGTCATCCCAATTTGGGTTGTGGGGCAACCATCCCCTGTGCTGTCCATTGTACTGATGATCTACTATCTCCCTCGGGTAAAGTGGTGTCTTTTGCCCAAATACGTCCCAGATGGATAAAAATATCGAGCTCGGAGGTGTAACCCTGCCATGGAGCAGTAGAGGGAGGAACCACGGCAAATTTGGTTCTTACCCACCAGCCAACATGATGTAGCCGACAACGATCTTTATTAAATAGTTGTCACCACGTTACGTAAAAAAAAAAAAAAAATTTTATTTCTTAGGCTTCCTTAGACAAACTGAGGATCGATGTTGCGAGAAAATCGGAGAGTATACGGCGTGCTGTAGGAAGAGGGAGGGGAAAAAGGCAGTAATAGGTACTTGACATAAATCAAGCTTGTTGCTACGGTGAATAGCTTATCAGACGGCGTATTAGTGATATTGACATAGCAAATATGAATAAATGAGGTCAATAATTTGAGTTTTAGGTCTACATCTTTAGGATGTATGAAATTTCGGGCTCGACCAATACCAACTTTCACCGATCTGATGCCTTCCGATACCTCTATGGAGTTTATGTTGACAAGTGTTTTTGTTTTTTTTATTTTCATAAATTAGTTGCCTCAGTAATGGATTTATGTCTCTTTGCACTAAACAACAAAATAAAAACTCGAGATAAAAAAATTCACTAGCATTTGTGAAGCTTTACGCACAAGCATGTTGCAGTAACGTGCGACTTTTTTTTAGCAAATTTATCTTCCCACCTCCCCCGCCCACACAATTTATACCACAAATGCTTGCCGTTACAGATCCAATGCCAATATTGCACCGAGCCTTAATGAAATGCAAAGATATACTGTCTGCAAGGTAAAAAGGTAAAAGAAAAGGTCGTACCTATGGACATTGTTAATTTTGCATCAATATTTTTTTGTACAACATTTGTTAAAGGGAGAGAGCGAGCTTGCAACTGGAGGAATGCAGAAGCAGTAAGCAGAAATCTGCGACATTCGTAGTAAAATAAGATAAAATATACGTAAAAAAATGTTGTACCTACAGACATATAATTTTACTTCTACATTCCTATCTTGCTGCGACAAGACTTAGAAAGAGGGATCTTGCCACCGGGAAGTGTAGAAGTAATAGGCACTCTTGCGACCGACATAAATCAAGCAGGCATTGGATTAGAAATTTAACACGTTATCACCATAGAAAGACATTTATGTAACGTTTCTTAAATTTTCAGAGAAAAACCGTTCCCCTACATCAGAAGTGCAACTGCAAAAAGTTGGAAACAAAACCATCACATGTTCGGCGATCGTTAGAGTGAAACAAAACCGTCACATGTTCGGCGATCGTTAGAGCGAAACACTCAATGAATTTGACAGGCCGTTCATACGATGGAATAGATAAATTTATACACCCCGACTTGGTTGCCAAACTTGACGAGTGGAGCCGATCCATAGATTGTCCTATAGATATCAGTGGTCGGAGCGGCCACGGAGTGTTTCGCTCTTAACCATCGCCGAACATGTGACGGTTTTATTTCCAACGTTTTACAGTTGCACTTCTGATGAAGGGGAACGGTTTTTCCCCGAAAATTTAAGAAACATTATATAATTGTCGGCTTCTATGGTGATAACGTGTTAAATTTCTAATCCAACGCCCGCTTGATTTATGTCAGTCACAAGAGTACCTATTACTTCTACACTTCCCGGTGGCAAGATCCCTCTTTCTAAAGTCTTGAACGTCTTGAAGGTGGTAACGTGTTAAATTTCTAATCCAATGGCTTTTAATTACCACTGTCAATGCCGGTTTTGGTTGGAAAAACAAAAAAAACAGTAAGCAACGTAAAAAAAAAAATCTTGCACCTACTTAGTTGATCATTTGGCTTTAATATTCTCGTGATGTGACAGGTTTTAGTGAGAGGGCACTTGCTAGTGTGGGGGAGGATTTATTAAGCACTGATAACCTGCTGCTGACAATTACTCAAGCCTGAACTTGAGGGTTACTTCTTGACAGACCACATACAAGTGAAGTCAATCACTGGGTTTTATATAATTAAATTATACCTGCGGACATTGGCTAATTTTGCTTCCACATTCTCTTGTTTCCCTTTTAGCTGGTTTACGTCGGCAAGAATGTTCACGACGTCTGCTCGTGATTTTACTTCTTCACCAGCCTTACCAGTTGGAACCTAGCATGCAGGCAAAAAAAAAAAACAAAAAAACATGGTCAATTCCTTTATCAACTGGATCCAGTGCACCTGGCCCGGAGCAGACCTGCGCTAATTTTTTCCTTAGAGGAGTGAAACTTGAGAACTTATGCTTGAAAAGAGCGTGCTCGTAAGATTTATTACAGTATTTTCATTACTAGTGCTACACTGTCCGTGGTGTTGAGCAAGCGTCTCTGATCTACATAACGTTTGTCTCCTGCCCTTAAGGAATGTCACCCGGCCTCTCCACTATTCTACCGTATGCTACTCCACGGAAGAACAACTTTCGCAACATTTGGTACAATGGAAATGAGCACCTCCAAGTTTACTGCCTTCCACATTTAATCCTTATGACGCTTTGTCTAGGTTTAAGAAATTTAAAAAAAAACAAAACATAAGGTAACTAAGCATTTCTTTACCAACGAGATTTGTACAATCACAACAATACACTAAAACCACCTGTGAAGAACACAGACTAACGTTCAACTTGAATTTCGAAAATTATCTTCTGTACAAGTTTCAAGGGCAAAACGAATACGGTTTTAGCAAGCGAAATAGCAGAAACTTCTGCTTGTGTGGGGCTCCATTCAACTGAATGGTTGGCACCCGGGCCTAGGACAATTTTTACCAATTGATCACAAACGCAAAATAAAATAAAAACCCACGCACTACATTTCAGGAAAGTTTGGAATTCAAATTGTTACGCTGTGCACCAGTGAGCTGCATCTCACTGCTTCTGGAGATGCCATTTCTTGTCAAACATGGTGGCCATCTTGGAACGAACAATTTGATCGATCCTCACATACATTGGTCCTGCCAGGTTCATAAGAGGAACTATTTGGGTAGTAACACGTAAGACTCGAGTGCCCCGAGGTGTGGGTTTACTCTTGGAATTGGATTTGAGTAATGAACATGGCAGGACCAACGTATGGGGGCTGGGGGTCAATCAAATTGTTTGCCCCCAAGATGGGCCACCATGCTTGACAAGAAATGTCATCTCCAGAAGCAGATACATAGCCCAAAAATTTGAATTCCAAACTTCTGAAATCTAGTGTGTGTGGGTGTTTTTGGGGTTAGTCAACTTCTGAAGAAGGTGAACAGAACTAAGAAATACTTCACCGAAAATTCACGTTGAACCTTAGTGGTGGTTTCAGTGAATTGTTTTTCTGAAGATGTCAAATCATAAGCACTCAAGGTGACAGTTACCGGTTTTTGGAGATGTACAAAGTTCCATCCACCTTTCATTCCAGGCCTTTTCCAGATCAACCACCCCATTTCCATGGCATTTTCCAACTTTAGTAATTCTAATTTAGCAGGTTTCATAATATGATGTAAAAATCTAATTCAATAGGGATCCACAAGAACTTTAAATCTAATTAACCGTGCAACTAAGCACCAACAATGAACACTAACCACAATTTTTAAACACTTTTTTTTCAGTCTCAATTCTAGAGATTGGAACAACCATCTCATACCAACTAAGCTTTTATTTTGATGTCTAGTAGCGAATTAATTTTTTTTTTAATGTCTGTCCGCGTTGCCTTTCCCCATTGTGCGCCACCATCGTCAGGTTTTGTGATAAAGATATTGGAAGGTACTAGGTTATGCATTACCTCATTTAAGGCCTTGGTCAAATTTACGTATCTAAAGTTATTTACTACCAAACATCATAGTGAATTGTTGAGCATATGCCAAAAACGGGCAACTCTTTCTAATACAGTACTTTCAAAAACTATTATTCCAAATAAATAAACATACCTTTCGCTTGATGTGTTCCAGCAAATACTCATGCTCTTTCAAAAAGTACTGATGTTGAAATTCCATCTCGTCCTTTTCTGAGCGCAATCCTCCTTGCTCTATGTTAACAATTTTCCTAAAGCCATCTGTAAGAGTTGAATTAAAAAAAAATTATGATTCTGTTTCACTGCACGGTGATTAATTTTCAAAATGGAAATGAAATTAATAACTGGATAAAAGCGGCCATACACAATATCATAGGATTGTGTTCAGGCTTTTAAAATAGCACTGCAGTTCATCGCAAGAAATTTAATAATAATACACAATAGATACAACAAATTTAAAGGCATACATATGTTTTAAACTTCAAGAACTACTCAACACTTCTCTTCATTTGATTAAAAACTTGTAAAACATAAAAGTTTATTTGGCATAGCCTATGTCAAGTTATGAAAGACCACTGCAAGATAAGATTATTAGATTTTTTTTTAACCTTTTTTGACCAATAGAAATAAATTCTAGGGATCAACCAATACAGGTTTTCGCCATTCCGATCTGGTGCCTCTTTAAAATTTTTTTACCCGAGAATAATTTAATGCCCTTATTAAACTACGAATTAAGACATCATCAGAACTAATATGCTATTACCACACACGGACGAATACTAAAAAGTCCGCTTAAATTTTCGGTGATTACACACAGGGTATATGGTAGTCCTTTCACTTTCTTCAGAAGTAAAAACGAAGCACAAAACGTTTGAAGATCACATCATTTTGAAATTTGCGCTGCTTTCAAAATGAAGTGATCTTTAAAAATAAAATTCTACCCGCTCTGCATGTCTCTGTAGGTAATCAAACTTTCAAAATCGAACGTGGAAATATGCACGCTCGTTAAGTTAACCCTGTTAGACCAAAGCGATTTTCAAAACTAGAACACAGCATGTCAACTGGCCAAGGTGCGTTTGACAGTAAAGCTGGCATCGGTATTGGACAAATAAGCTTAAATCAATCTTACACTGATCCGATTATCGGCGGATTCCTAATAATTTCAAAAGAAATAATTTTAAATACTAACGAATTCCCACTTCCCTGCATTAAATAGGCAAAACTGTTTACCTCCAATAGATTGAAAATTCTCCATAGTACTCTTGATTCCACACTACAGATAGTTCCCTATCTACCAAATTTTCGACTGAAGCTTTATTCAGGCTCTTGAAATGTAAGTTTTCTTCCGTTTACATTCTTTCGTTATGAACTAGATCACCATCAGAGTTTGAAATCGCCGCTTCGCATAGCCTCCCGAATTTCGAAGGCCCTCCATCACTGCCAAGCCTCACGTCTTCAGCAGGCCGTTCCCAACCTCTTAGTTTCCATTTTGCATCTAGTCGTTTTCGCAGATCGATTCCAATTAGGTTAGACACTTGAGGGGAGGAAGGGCCCTGTACATTCATCAGTGGAATGTTTCTAATTTCATGGAGCTTCATTGCAATAGACAAGAAACTTCTCAGATGTCTGTCCCATCTAGAATTTAAACGAATCAGTGTCTCTGCTCTGTCCCACATCATTTCATGCTGGTTTTCCATGGAATGGACTGCTATGCTGTTATCCCTCTTCTCTGGTGCGTATTAGTTTTCGCCCTTGTCGATCTGCAAAAACAGGTTGCAAAATGGAAACAGAGGTTGGGAACAGAGTACTGAAGACATGAGGCTTGTCAGTGACGAAGGGCCTTCTAAATTTGGGAGGCTACGCGACGCTGCAATTTTAAACTCGGATGGTGATCGTGTTCACAACGAGAATGCAAACAGAAGGAAGACTTACCTTTGAAGAACGTGAAGAAGACTGCAGGCTGCAGTCGAAAATGTGCTAGGTAGAGAACTATCTGTAGCGTGGAAGTCAGCGTACTATGGAGAATTTTCACTCTATTGGAGGTAAATTTATAGTGTTTCACAGTAATAAGCGTCAACGTTACGGACTTTTTTGGCAAAACTGTTGTTATCCCCGAGTACTACAGATTGTACTGAGCACATATTTTCCTGCAGAGCTCATCAAAGAGCGTTCTGGTACACTAATAACAGTACACGGACCAAGTAGTACCATGGACATCTTATTAAAAATTTTGCATTTGTAAAAATACGGTATTAAAATAGCCTCCTTGTTGGAAATGCAAGGAGTTCACTGTACGAAAAACAAGACCTGATAGTGAATGTTGGCCGCTCTGTAGATTCATAGTCCTTGGATAAAAATAAAAACGTTGAACGACTTACTTTGAGGGACTTGAGAGATTGTAAATAAAGCACTGGTTGCACCTTAAAATTTTGAAATCGTGAGAAACCAAGTGCTTTATTTTTTTTTTTTTTTAACTTTTTAAAATTTTGACGAGCCTCATGTCAGCCGAAGCAATTTGGATCATGTTCATTGGCCCCAGAAGCAGAGCACAGTCAGGCATGTCGACGTCTTGCTAATACTAACCTTATTAAATATTTGCACATTGCCTGCTAAAGATGAAGACCCTGACTGGACATCTTCTGTTGAGACATACATATCCAATCTGAGTCGATCTTGGCATCCCAGAGTCCACCCATGCATGGCGAGTTGATTATCGTTTGTAAGGAGCACAGTGAAGTGGCAACAAAAGCAGTGAGACAGTGTGTATAATTTTGTAGGAATTCAGTGATTAAAACGGATCTACCCATTCAGTCCAGGAGAATAACACATTGTTCTTATTCCAGAATACCTCCCTAATTAAATGTGTATGTAGCATCTACTTCCAACATAGGACTACTAGCAGTGGACAGTTGTTGTCGTCGCCTCCAGTTTGTTGGTGGACTCCAAGACCAGACTAGGGGTGGCACGATACAAAACTTGGTTAACGCGATATTCGATAATACAGGGTGGTCCATAAAAAATGCAACAGTAAAATTTGTCTAAGTCAAATGATTGTTAAACTTAGCACCCTCCAAAACCGTAAAGGGTCAGATGATGTCTAATAGGTAATTTTGAAACGCTCTTTATGGTTCTGGAGGGTGCTACCAAAAAAATTTGGACTTTAAAAAGTCAGAGGGACGTTATTCATGAGCAGAGACACGTGTTTTCTGCAATTGCAGAATTTTGCAGAATTTCCGCGACTTCGTATATTATGAATTTTTAAATTTCCATCAAGTAGTTGATGCTTGGGTTACCACAGGAGTTCAATGAACCAACCTTAGTGTCGCGGAATTTGCAGAATCGAGGATTTTTTTGCAGAAAATTGCAGAATTGGGGTATTTTTTACTGAATTGCCAAATTTGGAAAAAAAAATTGATTTAATGCGGCATGGATGTTATTTTAAAATGTGTACCAGGTGAACACATTTTGTAATTTGTACACAGGTGAAGAAAGTAACTCAACTTGGTGCCTCATTTTTCAAAATACCAAAAAGTAATGCATTATGGGTTCAATTTTACACTTAATTTGAGTCGCAGAATTTCAAAAATTGGACGCAGAATCATTACTTTTTCGCTGCAGAAAGCGTCGCGGAAATAGTCATTAACTTTTCGCGGAAAACACGGGTCTCTATTCATGAGAGGGATATTATCAACAAATTAACGACTGTTTTGCCCAAAGTTGGAACTAGAGACGTGTAGAGTTGAAAACTCCCACCAACAGAAGCAGGGGCTGTTGTCGTCTTAGAGATGAGTGGTTGCCGTGCGTTGGTGGTTTGAATTCATACTCCAACCGAGCAAATGTAGATATGTAACCTACAAACTACTTTTCTATTTATTAGTTTTTTTCTGAAGAAGAAGAGGTCGATTCTTCACAAATTTAAATAAGTAGGATACTGTTGTGAAGTTATGTTTGTGGTGTTAGTGTTGAGTTTGTGTTTTATAAAGTCTAGTTTCAGCCGCCGCAATCGCCGATTAGCGGTATTTCACATCATCAGGAGCCTCACGCCTGTTTGCCGTTCATCATGAGCCACTGACGAACGAAAGCAGCGGATCTTTAGCCGTCTGAGTGGACTAGCCCAGTCGCGTGTTGTGTGCATCACGGCAAACAGCCTTGGCGTGTGGTTTACTAAGAAGTACTAAAAAGTCAGTTCTACTGTCAGCAGCCATTCTAAAGTATTAAGTCTAACTCACCCGTGTAAAGCCAAGGAAATTCGAGCATTAAAATAATCAACGATTAAAGAAGAGTCCCAATCAATCCTTGATAAGCAATCACAATGACATATTACCTAGTCCAACAGGCAACCGCTGTCGAACAAGCGAAACTGACAGCGACACGTGACATCTGATAGCGACATTGACAAGTGCCATCGGCATGTGACACCGTAGTTAGCGCTCGGGTCGTAATCTACTGAGCCTGCCAGATTTAGTTTATCGACTGGAGGTCAGTGATTTTAGTGCTGTGGGAAACAACGACTGACCTGTCCAGATTCATTTTATGGACTGGGAGGAGAACGACGACTGTGACTTTAAAATTAAACTCGTACTAAATAAGACATTATTTCTTAATATGTTAATTCGAGAGCTGCTGCCAGCTCTCCATCGTTGTCACATTGTGGTTTGAGGGTCTGCATGTTTCAGCCAGTCAACCATTCACCTGTCACATTTTCCTTTGTTGTCGTACAAATACAAGAACTCCAAACAAATTCCACCACATGAAAAGGAAGCAGTATCTACCTTACCTAGCTTTCAGCTCGAAGCAGGTTACCAGCAAAATCGAGCATCCCCGTAACACGGAATACAGTACGAGCAGCGATTCCAATACCTAGATCAGCTGACACTACAACTGCCAATGCCAAGCACGACGGGGATAACTCGGGCCAAGAGCCAAGGCTATTCAATCTAGTACAATTTCATTAGACAACACGAGGGGCCTAAATAAACAAAAGTGTAGGTAATGGGACACGATACAAACTTAAGAGACGGGAAACAGTCAATATTCCAGCATAAAACCCTGATTCGGCAACGAAAACGTGAAACAAAAGCACTCCCCCCCCCCCCCCATAACGTGCTGCGGAGGGCCGGGGCCCGGGGGGCGCGGGCGGGGCGCCC
>JAHWFP010116008.1:46697-139349 GCA_023313725.1 Lithobius niger | reverse complement strand
GCTGTGTCTCAGGTCCCGGTGACGGGATCCAGTTTATAAATACTCAGGTCCCGGTGAATTCGTTGAAAACTAGGCCTTCAGCTTGTTAAAGTGAAACTAACCAGGGTAACCAAACCTAACCTAACCTAAACTAACCAAACGTAACTAAAACTACTATAAATTTGCCTAAAAACAACGTTTTTTTTGTTTGCCGGGATCCACACACGCAGAACTCCGGTCCCGGCAACGCGTCCAAATAGGCTTGAAACAGTTACGGCCCAACCGGGACTAGAGACACTGCGAACTTATTTTGTGTTAGTCCAGCTGTGTCTCTGGTCCTGGTGACGGGATCCAGGTTTGAAAGATTCTGGTCCCGGTGAAATTATGCGTTTTGCGTCTGCCGAGATCCATGCTCTTAGAGATCCGGTCCCGGCAACGCGTCCAGATAGGCTTGTAACACCGGGACTGGAGACGCTGCGGTTTTTTTTTCTAACGATACTAAAAATTACTTGGATTAGATCGTGGTAAATAAATGATACCCCAGTTGAATTCTTTAACCGTAGGACGCCTAGTATGTTTCATGAAACAAACCTACCTGTGATAATCAATAATGAGCAAACTGCAGCAATGGTATATATTGGCTCTCAACTCTTCACAAAGCTGAGCAAGAACGGCCGGCGTTGCAGGCGGGTGCTCCAACAAAAGCTAGTGTGATTGTGGTCCCTGGTTATTTCTCGCTATTGATGAACCGTGCCCTATTTCTCGGTCGGTGGTGGTGGGGAGGGGGAGGTGGTAAAGTCACAGTTTTGTTAAGCCTGTGATTATTAAGTGAGACTGCAGAGGCTTGGGAAGAAAAGTCCTCAACTGGTATAAGAACATCCACCCGCAACCAAAAATGGTGCAGTTCAAGGCTTGTCTAATTTATTAACTGGTTTTGACTTTTCAAGTAGAAAAGACGTATAGTCCACAACGCTGTTCGTTGCAATGAAATTTTCGAAGAATTAATAAAGCAAGTGATGTAAAACGTCCTAAACAACATTGGTCGAGTTCATCAGGCCTTCAAATTGTTGTCAGTTGCTTCGGATGTACAAGAGAGCATCTGCTAAGCTGAGGTTGAGGAATTTCGCACTTTCAACCACTGTCCTGTCAAGGCCTTGTGAGAGGCTTTCCTGGATCAGCTCTGGTTTTTGTTCTGCATTTGAAGTCAAGATGGTTCTTCAGTGTTGAGTGAACCAGGTGTTAGTTGTGAGAGTAAGCTGGGATGGACATTCGTCTGCAGTGGTATTGACTATTAAACAGTTTGTGGTAGCATGTGTGCCACTGGTGAATATTCATCCCCCCAGCGTAACCTCGCATTTAACAAATGGGTCTCCCAACACTGACTGAAGAACCATGTCGACTTTAATGAAGAACTAACACCAGCGCTGATCCAGGAGAGCCTCTCAGAGGGCCCTGTACAGATCAGTGGTTGGAAGCACAAAGTAAAATGTACCTCAGCGTAGCAGAGCTCTCATAGAGCCTGAACCACCCAACAACAGTTTGAAGGCGAATGACGTTGATGATTGGCACCTGTGCTTATGAGTTCGTCAAAAATTTCTACTTGAAAAATGTTTCAACAAATTCCTGCTAAGCAAAATGAGCTAATTCATGCAAGGTGCAGTATAGTATGGAGGAGTTACGTCCAGGGTAAAACCTAAACAAATCATTCCAAGTTTTGTATTAGTATTAAGTATTTTTTTTTTATCGTGAATCTCTGATAGGCTATCCTATACATTAAAACTCTTGTTGTTGTCCCGATTGAAATCTTTGTCTTTTTATGTTAAGGGTTTGTCACTATTTTGTGATGCGCCGCCTGATTCCGAAGACGAGAACAAGAGTGATGGAGACAGCAGTGACACGGAATCCAGTGTCTATTCAGATTTGGAAAAGGGAGAGAAGGACGAAGATTCTGACAGCGAAGATGCAGAATCAACTAACGATGATGTGAGTGAAGTAGGCTAGCATATTTTCTTTTTTTGCACTGTTGTGTTCTGTTTTATTGTCTAAATAGTCCAGTCAACGAAGGCTCAAATTTGGCAAATGG
Organism: Lithobius niger; assembly: GCA_023313725.1. Classification (NCBI taxonomy): domain Eukaryota; kingdom Metazoa; phylum Arthropoda; class Chilopoda; order Lithobiomorpha; family Lithobiidae; genus Lithobius; species Lithobius niger. The sequence continues at coordinate 137,287 of JAHWFP010116008.1, read as the reverse complement.
TGGAATAAAATCCCAAAGTGTTGAAACTTTGTAAGGTTGTTCGGGGAGGTCTAGTAATGACTATATCAAAAGTCCTGATGATTTGGAGGTGAGCTCGCTTCGCTAGACCACAAACTGCCACAAAATAGGTGACTTTTTATTAGTTTGCAGTTAATATTTCTGAATATGTGAGACGTACCGAAAAATGGAACCACACATGGTTGGAACTTATTTTTGGTACAGTAACACATGCATCACATTGGGGAAGATTCGCATTAAAAATATGATGATTAAAAAAAACCCTTACTCAACAGGTCTAGTGCATCTGATGCTAATATCTGGTTCTAGATGTGTAATAGGCGAAAACACGAAATGCGTGATTCAGGTAAATGCTTGGAATGAAACTTTGTGATGCACCACACATTTGTGTTATTAAATTTGCTAATATATGCATCCCAGGTAGTCTGATTGTGATAACAAGTAGGGAAGAGAAATTGCCCTTTTTTTTTTTTTTCTGTAATGTGCAAAAGTCTAACCATGTGAAATGTGCAGGGTGGCTAACAAAAAATGCACAGCAGACTTTTTTTTGGGGGGGGGGGGGGGGCCCCCCCAAAATGAAAAGAGGAAACCCTTTTTCTGGATCCAAAATCCAATGCCGATTTCAATCCAATTTGAATTTGTTGTGCTTCAGCATGCAATGGCCTTTTATAACCGATGTTTTTAGTACTTTTCCGAAGTACGAGAATGGATTTCTCCGAAAATTTATCAAGAACAGTGAATTGTGTTCAATATCAATTAGCTCTCACCCACGAAGATCTCTAGACGGATTGGTGGTAAAGAATGTACTATTTCTCATAATTTCAATTCAGTACCACTGTGATTGGCATCAGCCCATTTTCCGTGACAAAGTGTGTCCTAGTTTTCGAAATTTTTCAAAAAGAATTTCTCATTTCGTTCGGTGTAGTCCTGATGCACTAGGCTATTTGCAATAATGCATCATGGCTACACCGAGCGAAAGTTAAAATTTTTTATTTTCAATTTCTTTTTTTTTTAATGTTGAAAAACTTTCGAAAATTACTTTGGTCTTAGAAAACTTTCTGCTGTGCATTTTTTTGTGGACTTTACTCAACGGCCTTTATGAGTTATTCTTGGTTTTTATTTTCACAGAAGGTAAATGAAGAAAGCCAAGAGGAGGAGGAATCCAACAAAAAAGAGAAATCAGTAACCACATCCACGACAATGTTCCACCCACCTACAGTGAATGAATATGAATACGATTCATCTGACGAAGAGGTACAGCAAGAAAATGAATTAAGTTAGCTGATCTTTGTTAGCCAGTTGCACCTAGAATCTGTGTTGTTGCTGGGAATGGGATCTTAGTGGTTTGTAAGTGGTATATCACTTAAAAACAGCTGCTGTAGAATAAACACGTACACGTGCTATAATTTTATACATATTTATATTCAAAATTAAATTTAAATTAAGTGTGCCCCATTGAAAATCAAAAATTTTATTTCAGTGTTTCGTGATTATGGAACACAAAGAGTTCCACACATATATAGGTAGAATCAATCATACACTCCTATTTAGGCAACGAAAAAAAGAAAAGTTGATTCTCAGGCCCTGCCCGCACTGATTTTTGACGGGAAATAAAAAGAAACGACGCATCAAAACTAGCAGTTACTGATCAAATATGGTCTTTAGTGAGAAATGAAAATATAAAATTACTGTTCTTGTCGTTAAATAATTTTATGGACACATGGTAAGCAGAGTTATCAGGCAGGGTTCTTTATTTTACTAAAAATAAAAACATTCCCCAAAATGTAAGATAAAATGGGGCCGAAAAATAATAACAATAAAAAATAAAATTCCGCCCGCCTGCCCAGATTTCTTAAGAAAAAGGCCCGAGAACAAATTTTTTTTTAAACGGTCATGGATTTTTGCAAGGTCCGATGCTTGGCCTGAAAAAGGTGGCAGATATCACCCACCGAAAAGATGCCTGTAAATTTTCAGTTGTGTGGAACTTTTGGTATTGTGTGAACTGTTAGTGTGAATAACTTAGTTTTTTGTTTGTGTTCAAGAACTTAAGTCAAAACACAAGAAAAAGTGCACTGCATAAGTATGAGTTCTGAAAAAGCAAAATAAATCATTGAAATGAGGCAAAAAACTAGAGTTAAATTTTCCTAAATAAAGAAAATCACAAGGTAAAGGGTAAACGAAGCAAGGAGTCTGCATTAAAGACTGTCCTTGTGAGGAAACACAATACACTAGTCGAAGAAAGAAAGAACCAGTACCCAGTACTGTAGCCAGTACCCGCCTCGGTAGCGCAGTGGTTATAGCGCCCGACTAGTAAACGGGAAGTCCTGGGTTCGAGTCCCAGTCGGGGCAGTTGTCTTTTCTTTCTTTCTTGGACTAGTGTATTGTGTTTCCTCACAAGGACAGTCTTTAATGCAGACTCCTTGCTTCGTTTAAATTTTCCTCTACCCCCACCCTCTCACTGGTCCTGACATTAAATACTGGTTTGTGCAGGATACAAAAAAAAATATTTCATGTAAATATGAATATCCAATTTAAATTTCTTGTTCTCATATAATTTAAATTGCAGGGGTAGAATTTTCAAATTAAAAAAAAAAGTCCTGGAGGGTAAAACTACAAAGAAAACAAATAATGTAGGCCTAACCTTTACTTTCATCCTTTAAGGACCACAATTAGGCTTCATATTCGTTTGCTTCCCTGGACTGGCAAAAACCAAGCAAAAATTGGGGCTTATTAATCACTGACTGAAAAAAAAATTCATAACTTCTTCACACTTGAAGTTAGGAAATGAAACCTGTGTCACTGTTTTCGTAAATGAACTGGCCTTCATATCCCATTTTTAGTTTTGCTGGAAGTGAAAACACTGATAATTCTGTCACTTTAATTTGGTCTTCAGTAAGGCTGCTGTACCGATACCAACTTTACCAATCAAGTACCGATACGGAACCGGTTTTAAAAATGTTGCCGCTACCAATGCCAATATCCAAAATTCTATCCCCAATTTTTCATCAATGGTGTAGTCTGCGAAACTACAATAATTATTAAAATAAGAAATTTTGTATAGCAACCCACAGTTAAAATATAGATAGGAAGATACTCAGGGATTTCTTGAGCAAATCCCGGCGTATCTTCGTATTTATACCAAAACGCTGCAAACCACGTGTCGTAATCTCAAACGGTTCCAGAGTTATCGATATTTCTACGAAAGTTGCCGATAATGGACTGATACTGATGCCGCAAATATCGGCAACCTATCCGATCCAGTACTGGTATTGGTGCAGCTTTGGTTTTCAGACATGACAAAATACTCGCAGTCCACGCACAACCAAAACAGTCAAATGTTTACTTCAAAACGTACCCGTGCCTATTACTAGGTAGTAGGTACTTCTTTAGGCCAGAGCCTAGAGTTCTTGAAATTTGCAAGTTTTTAAGTGAAAACTTGACTGTTTTATTTGTGCGTGGACTGTATTTTGTTTTGTTATTGCTGGAATTGGCTGGAAGTTACCAATCTGACCAACAGAAGAGAGGCTTGTTTAAAATTGATGCTACAGCGGCCACATTTGGGTATGCCATCTTTAAAAGTACATGTACTGGTACATTAGGGTGCACTCGTAGCTAAAAGGTTAAACTTTGAAAGTCGCAATGAAAAAAAGGCCTTAAAATTATTTGATTTGCATGCTAGGATGGAAATTAAACACCAGGCAATTGGACATTTTATTTTTTTTTTTTTTTATTTAACCAAGCTCAGCGCTTGAAGAACTGGTAAAGACACCTGAAAATTAAAAAAAAGAACATATCACTAATATGCTAATTGTGTCCTATCACTATGTATGCTATCATTTGTATGCTATTTAATGGTTTTTTGCTTTTGCAAAATAACTCTTAACTGGTTTTAACTAGAGGCTTAACATTTGTACTGCTGAAACGCTTGTTTCGAGCTGGTTAAAGTGGTGTGTTGGAATGTCAAAATCTGTAAAAATTTGAAAAAGTATGAATTTTTGTTAGGCTTTACGATCAAGATCAACTTAAACAATTTTGAGCCATGCTGGTTTTAAGACATCCGCTACGTGTCTATAAACCAAATGTTTAACTTTGGATGGCCTTAGCACAACAAGATTGTACTGTTTTGCTTCATTTTGCTTTAAAATGAACTTCTGTTTAACCAGTTGTATTCAGAATTGAATCTAAAATTCTGGTAAGGACTATATAGTGCTGTTGGAAAGCTCAAGCTCAAGAAACTACCTGTCTGTGTGGTTGAAAAGCCATGAAAAGGATCAACTTTGGTGTATTTTATACCGAATGTGGAGTGCATAGTATGAATCTTGGAGTGTAATTTGCCAGTGTTCGTCCAAATAATTACCTCCTGAAATTAGCCTGGGTCCTGGATTTAAAGTGGTTCCATATTGGTTCAATGAAATACAGTAGAACCTCGATTATCCGAACTAATTGCGACCGGATGGGGTTCGGATAATCCAATTTACATGCAAAGTAACACAGGAAGTCTTTTTTCTTTACTCGTTTTTAGTGTTTGTGAACTATGCTTGATTGTATAAGACGACTGAAAAGAAAACCTTGCATGAAATGCTTTCAGGAGCATAAATAATGCAGAGTCAATGCCAATTCCTTCTCTAAAAACCGGCAAATTTTTGAATATTTTGCAAGAATGGGAGTTCGGATGATCAGAGTGTTTGGATAATCGGGGTTCGGATAATCGAGGTTCTACTGTATATTATGTACCTTTACGCACTCAAACCGTGTGCTTCAGTTTCCTAAACTCAGCTTCTATAATTTTTACTGCAATAAGTCATTCTGAAATCAGAAGTACTATAGCTTTAAAGCTACAGAACCAGCTCACACAATGGCCAAAAATCCTATGAAATTTGGAAAAAACAAACCAGTCCCAATGCTTTATGGGTGCTCACGCAGACCACGAGCCAAGTGAACAAAACACAGTCCCATGGTGAACATCCCATATCCTAACCAACTGAATGGTAGTTCGAATTCCACCACTGACCCAGGTACAAATGGCTCTGAAACTCAAGTGTGGCCCAGAAAGGTTTAACGTTGTTGTCATAAGCAAGGGCATCAGAAAACTTTCAGTTCTTCTTTTCTTTACGAGTGATTTTGTGTTACAAGTTTTTATCTATTTCTAGGACTTAAGAAATACAGTTGGCAACATTCCTATGGAGTGGTACAATGAGTATCCTCATATTGGTTACGACTGGGATGGAAATAAAATTATGAAGCCTGCAACAAAAGATGAATTGGATAAATTTCTAAGCAGAATGGAAGATCCGAACTTCTGGTGAGTAATGCAGGTTTTCTGGAGTCCGACGTTACTGTTTAAAATCTCTCAACCGATGACTATGAGTGCCGATCGTACAATTGTTTATTGTTCTTATGTACATCACATTCCACCACATCCTTCCGCAATACAAAAGCCGTGGTGCCGTCTCCCCCACTCTCTCCCTTGCGGCTAATTTTGAGAACCAGCGTAGATGTGCCAAGACTAAATTAGATCTGTAATAAAGAAAATCAATCAAAACAGTCGGGTTACCTAGTGATGGAGATGTTAACAAAATAGTTTAGTTCACTAATTTTTATTTTCTTGTAGAAGTGGTTGCTGTTTAAGTGTATGCCTGGGCTGCCATCCAGCCCGTACCTCCTAAAATTGAATTATAACTCCAACTTTAAAAAAAAACAATCTTGGTTATAGCACTTGCTCTGCTTATCTATTAGCCATTGTTTACCATTGTTTGTTTCACATTAACAAAAACTTAGATATTTCTACTTCGCAAAATGCTTATCACGGTGTTACTTATGGGAGTTTCCCCACTTGGTCTTATTACTTTGCGTACAATTATACCTTAATTTATGCAAAATTCGCGTCACTTCCGCTCTCTACTCCGCGTCTCACACCACTGTTTCTTTTTCCGCGTCACGAGTTGGATTGTGTGAAAATTGCTGCGTATATATTTTTGTTTTTCCACCATTGTTTGGGAAAAGAATGCAGAATGACGATAACACCCATCACCACGGACGGTCCGTATGGATTATCAACCCCCGGAGGCACTGGCAAATTCACAGGTTGAATCGGAGCTGAGTCAAACTGTAAGTAGAATTTGCGTCGAGGAAAAAAGTCGGCGAGGTTAGGCCGAAAGTTAGGTATGAGCACGAATCTTACTTGTCCATGCAGCTGATGTCCGAGACTATCTCGTCGTTGCCTAATACCTTGAGGAAAAAGGAAATGTAGGCGACGTTTCTAATTTGCTGTTGGGTTGAAAATCAGTCTCATAATGTTGGGGACACTGTGGCTTCGTGTCGTAACGAGGGAACTTGCAAGCACTGCTACAGGCCGCGGGTTGCAGCTTAGGGCTGCGTGGCCACAGGTTTAAATGATGCTATTAGGCTTTCGCGGTGCTAGACTTGATAAGACATTAAGGTGGTGATGTTTGGAGCCTTGTGAAGGGTATTGTATGGGCCGAAGCGGCGGAGGCCTACTGTGTATGTAGATCGGACGAAGCGGTGGTGGGCGTGCTGTGTGTGTGTCTGTAGTCTGCCACACCGGGCTTTGTGGAAGACTAACACAAACCAACAGCAGAAGTCAGCCGAAGCGTTAGGAGCCGGGCTGTATGTATGTGTGTATGTGGATCAGCCGGGCTGAAAGTATGGTCAGTTTTAAACTCCTGTTTAAATTCCTGATGCACGCATTTACCAGGGGCAGTGTTGGCAGGGCATCCGGTGTGGCAGATAGAGGCAAGATATGGGTGTGGTGGTGTCCGCATGAGGGAATGTGTGTGCTTGGGGCGAGAGTGAGTCGATTGGTGAGTTATGTATGGTGCATACTTGTTTACATTTACATTCAACGTAAGGCCAAGTGTAACGGTACAGCCCTAGCAGACGTACACCTGCAGCATTGGGTGTAGCATAGCATCACATAAAAATCCTGAAAATGAAAATGTTCTCGGAATGGGTTATTTCAGAATTTGAATTGTTGCAAGCTTTATTGCAACTCAAGTGGCAGTGGAATTTTATTTTTTCCTTGTGAGAGATGCCCTTATTTTGACTTCCTATAAATGTTGTCTAATGATGTTTTATTGCTAATTTATTCCTGTATTTGCTTCTTGACTTTTTCAGGAAAACTGTCCACGATAAGCAAACAGGCAAAGAAGTGGTTCTTTCAAATGAAGATATCGACATTATCCAGCGGATTCAAAAGGGTGGTTTTGCAAGCGAGACTTTCGATCCGTACAAAGTAATTACATCATTGCTCTTATTTGTACATTAGCACTAGGAAGGAACCGCTTTTAGTTACCCCATTCAGGGAAAGGATCCACAGCCAAAAATGGGTTCTTCTGTGAACACTAAGGCTGGGTCGATCAGCTTTTTTTATCCAAGTCGGTCCGAAGCAGGGGTGTGTGATACCAGGTTTTTCAACTCCATAGCGATACTGTATTATTCTGAGTATTCTTATTGACTATCTTGATACTGGTACTTTCTCGATACTGGTTAAGGCTTTACCGGTTCTGACACCAGTACCACAGCAATACCTTAATTCAAGTTTTACAGGTACCAGAGCAGCAGTAGATACCGTTAGTTCGATCACATATCGTGGACAGTTTATCTCTACGCCGTTTTCGCTACTGTATCTACTTCTGCAATTTCTATAGTGTGCCAGTTCGTGTATTTTATGTTTAGATTAGTAAAAAAAAAACGGAATTTTATAATTCTAAAATTAGTTTTTACTATCCTAAAATACTTACCTTTAGTATTAGCTTAAATCGCTTTTAATGCTCTCAAATTGCCCAAATTTAAACACCATTTAAATGTAAACAAGCTTGCTTGGCTTTCCCACCAGATGGCACTACTCATGCTACCCTCGTAGCTAGAGCCGCCATATTGCCCACTATCGCTTTGCTCACCCTTTCCTCGGGTTCAGCGAGAGCGGGGCTGGTGGGAGGGTTCTTACTAAAGGTAAGTATTTTAGGATAGTAAAAACTAATTTTAGAATTATAAAATTCCGTTTCTTACTATCTGCAAAATACTTCCCTTTAGTATTAGCTGACTTTGTCCAAATGGAGGTGGGTCAAGCTGAGAACCTCGAGCCAGCTGTACTTAAGGGTACCTTAAAGGATAATTTCATAACTTTAAGGAACTCACCTTGCGCAAAATTTCATCCTTTCTTGTCATGTCCACCCACGACACTTCCCAGTGTGTACAAGTTACTGATTCTATTCTCACTGAGTAACTGAACTCTTTAACAAACACTAGTAACTGAACTCTCAACAAACACTAGTAACTGAACTTTTTAACAAAACGTTGTATCTAATATCTAACGTGTCTGCACACTCCCCTCGAGTGCCTGACACCCACTAGCTGACATGTCAGTCCTTACGCACGGCCTACACGACTGCCCGCCATTACATGCTCCAACATATCATCTCTTCCACCAGAGCCACTCACATCACGGAAATAGTGGCTGATAAAAGTATTTTTGTGTTTCCAGGAACATGCTGCCAATATCTCTTCCAAAGGTACACCAGATCCAAAGGCCCATGAGGCTGCCAACGCACGCAGTTCATGAGCACGCACTTCCGGTGGAATATCGAGATGGTTTGGACCAAGGTCATATGCCCTTCTAATTACTTCCCGAATCCAGGCCCCGAGCCTTGCCGGAGGCACTGGGCTTGGAACTAAAACGCCCGTTTCCTTGTTGACCAGGAGAAAAAGGGGTGTTGGTGGAGCAGTCCTCTCGACAGACGTCGATGTAGTTTGTGGTTGTTTTGTATACTCCAGATAACATCTGAGAGCCCGAACGGGGCACTGCATCTTTTCCCCACCCCCGGGCTCAACTACAGGGGCGAGTGCTTTGATGACTATTGGCTTAGGCGCTTCATCCGGCCGCTGATTCTTGGCCCGGAAACTTGCTGGAACTGTTATTGTGACACTTGACCACCCCCTTGCAAACCGAATGTGTCCATCTTCTCGTGACAAAGCTGCTAATTCACTTTGTCGAGCCGCCGTCGCCAAAGCAACCAGAAACACAGTTTTTTGGGTTAAATGAAGTTTCGATGCCGTGTGCAAGGGCTCATATGGTGCATGTGACAAACTTTCTAGCACCAGAGGGAGGTTCCATCTAGGAAACAACTGCCGCACTTTTGGACGAGCATTTTCAAATGCCCGGATTAATCTGGACAGGATCTTGCTGTCGATAGTAACTGAACTTCCTGTACAGGACAGAACCGAATTAATGGCAGATCTGTAGCCCTTTATAGCTGATGGCGAAAGCCCCTTTTGAAAAAGATCTTCGAGGAAAACCGCCAATGATGCTTCCGACGGGTTACATGGGTCAACAGACGAAGTCCCGCACCAGGTAAACCACTTCTTCCACTTCGTCTCATAGACCTTAACTGTAGATGGACGATGACACTGCAGCAGACGCGATGTCACTGGAGAAGAAAATCCTGCCTCATGCAGACTGACCCTCATAGTCTCCAAGCGTGAAGATGAAGAACGTCTGGCTTGGGGTGCAACGTCCGTCCGTAGTGTTGCGAGAGCAGACTCTTGGACTGAGGCAACGGAAGCGGGTCTCCCTTTGCTAACTCTTGAAGATCGACGTACCACGATGCTACTGGCCACAACGGAGCTATTAGGATGAATGACCCCGGCGACTTCCGAATTTTGTTGAGAACCGCTTGTAGAAGAGCGAATGGCGGAAACGCATAAGCGAACATCCCTGTCCACGAGATACTCAGCGCGTCCGTTGCCCATGCCTGAGGGTCTGGGAAGGGGGACACATAGTTTGGAAGCTGAGTGTTGAGGCGAGTTGCAAACAGATCCACGAAGGGAGTTCCCCATTGCAAGAAGATGGCTTGACAAATTTTGGGAGCCAGACGCCACTCCGTAGTTGGTATCAGATTTGTTCTGGACAACTCGTCGGCCCACACATTCAACCGGCCTGCAATGTGTCTGGGTAGTAGCGTTACATGAAGATTTGCGCAAAGGTCGAATAGCATGGATGGAAGTATAGTATAGTGGGAAGTATTTTGCAGATAGTAAGAAATTAATCCCAATAGGCTACTTAAAAAAAGAAAGTTGGTTCTCTGGCATTTTTTTCATGAAATCCGTGCGGGTGGGCGGAATTTTATTTTTTATTTTTTTCATTTTATTTTATTATTTTTATTTCGGTCCTATATTTCCGTACATTTTGAGGAATTATTTTCTTTGAGGGTAAAATAAAGAACACTGCCTCTAAAGCTGCTGACCACATGTCCATAAAATTATTTAACGACAAGAATGGTAATTTAATATTTTCATCTTTTACTAAGAACCATTTTGATCTGCAACTGCTATTTTTACCGCGTCGTTTCTTTTTATTTCCCATCAAAAGATCGGTGCGGGAGGGCCTGAGAACCAACTTTTCTTTTTTTAATGGCCATTACCAGGCATTTTTTAATAGCCATTTTTATTTTGTAAGTAGTAAAACAATCTTCCTTGTGGTATTGTTATCAGAACCTGTATTTTTTGCGGTACTGGAATCAGTATCGGTACCACATGGGTAAAAGTGGTACCAGTACAGCCTTAATACCAATACTTTTTCGATACTGATGACTTTTTTTTTGGAATAAATAAGGCCAAGTAACTTCTTCTATAGCTGCTGTTATTCCTTAATTACAATTAACCTACAGACAAAACTATTTCGGACGTCGTAATGTTAAGCTTAACTTCTTAGTACATTAAAACAGTTTACCTTTCTGTGTGGGTGTTTGTGCGTTTGCTGCTACTGTGCTTGAATAAAACTGAAATTGAGTTAATAGGAACATTCCTGCCCATGTGTCGTGTTTTTGTTATGGTTGACCACTTCCACTCTAAGAAGTATGAGCAGAGGGGCCTTTAAAGTTCCCACCGTAAGTGTTTCTAATGCTATTTGATTCACATCCTTATGATCCTTTTGGATCAGCCTTTTGCTCGTTTCAGTTGGGTTCACAGGAAACCGTCATGAAGCTTGCTTTTCGTCACTGGACGTAGTTATTTTGTCATTGATCAATGCAAAAAGAGACACATCACTGATCGATGTGATGAATACGCACAATCGAAGAATCCAGGAGATGACACCCTTGCAAGACATTGCATACGGCCATCGCAAAGGCTTTGTGCAATGTATTGTAGGGTATCGACTCCTTGCTTCTTCAGTTGTCCTCTTGTGTAGACTTTTGTCCTTATGTGGAAAAGGTTATGTTAAGCTGATTTTTATTCATGAACTGAATTCGTTTAAAGTAGGCGAACTTAAAAGGACTGAAGCCCTGGAACCAATCATGCGACTAACCCTCTCCGCACAGCGCTTCTCAAGGACAAAGTTGTGGCTGTTATATCTGACAATACCACGGCAGTGGCTTACGTGTGGAGAGGAAGAGGGAGCCACTGTCGCACTCTGATGTTCAACCTATGTCTGGTTCACCATCATGGTACACTATTACCCAGACACATGGTGGAGAAGTTGGATATACTGGCCGACGAACTCTTCCAAACGGACAAAGTTCAAATGAGGGAATGGATGTTGTGCCCCAGGTGTGCCAGATGTTCTTTCACAAGTGGAGAACGCCCTGGGTGGACCTATAAGCAACCAGATCCAGCCAGCAACTCCAGAGCTTCGGCTCCCCTTTCCCGCATTTTCAAGCATGGGCAACGGCATGTGCTTCAGCAATTCGTGGGTGGGAATGTTTGCTTATGCCATTCTCTGATCTAAATGGTGCACTCAGTACTGAAACAGACTCCGAGAATCTTGCAACAGCACTTGTAACCTGCCCTTTATTTCCTCAAATTGTCGTCCAATTTCCTCAAATTTCAGAACACTAACGATCTACAACCTTGTAAACTTTATAAAATTTAAGAAGTTCTTGGCGATCTTTTTTGCATTATTATATGATCTGTCTTTAGGGCTTTTTGACTTTCTCTCTCACCTACACGATTTTCTCAATTTTTTTCTCTTTCCTAAGTAACCAGGTTACAAGGTTACGTAATATTCTCGAACCCCGTACTGAAATAAATCCGGTCATTCCAGGGCTTCTTCATTTTGATAGTGCCCTCTCCTTTGCCCCTACTGGACATGATGAAGGCAGATCCGATCCCGCTATCCCTGAAAACGAATATGCTCACCAGCACCGACGCCAAATGTCTAGCTGTAGAAGAAAAGAAAGAGTGATGACACAAATATGTCAAAAACTTACTAAGAATCAAGTGACTTTTAGCCCTTAATCTTTCAATAATTTGGCTTGTGCATGGGTGTTTCTCCTTTACCCATTCCTCCCCAACCATTCAAAACCCTTCCTTTTTTTTTTGTGTGATCAGTAATTCTCAACCCTACATATGGAAAGTAATTAAAAAACCGCTCAGTCCACAGTAAACTCGACAGTCTTCAGCAACTTTGCCTTTTGAAAACTAGCAAAAAAAGCTCAAAAATATAATATTTTGGTACATCTAGAATTTGTATTTTAATGTTTGGGGTTTGTTTGTCTTGTTGTTTATTTGATCAGTCAAGTCATCACTCATTGGTTGATTCAACTGTTAGATTTCTCAAAAATAAGTGATCGTCGACAGCTGTCATCACCATTTACTGATATTTTGTCAACATTAGTCTTTATACTACGGGTAAAATATCCAATTTGTGCATTTTTAGTTGATATAAAGGGTTTTTTTTTTTTTTTTTTTGGAAAGCAGGACTGGTTATTCAAAACAGCATTTGAACTGTCTTGACTTGAACTCACAAACGGCATCCTCTGAGTTACTGCAAATGCTGTAACCTGCATTATAAATTATTTTTGGTCCGAGACACTTTAAAAGTTTTCCTTTTTTTTTTTTTTTTTTTAGTTTTGAAGAGTTTTTATAACAATTGCCGACGATTCAATTGCAGTTGTTATGATTGTATTTACAAAAATTTTTCTTTTGTACTTTGTTTCAGCCTTGGGTCGACATGTACTCGCACGAAGTGATGATCCATCCCATCAACAATCAACCAGAGCACAAACGAAGTTTCATTCCATCTCTAGTTGAAAAACAAAAGGTAATTCTTGAATAAGCCAAGAAATAAATGAATTCATCAGAATTCTCTTCTCACATATGTCAACAATAATAATAATTTTCTGTGCCTTTGATCCTGAAAATAACATGAGATGCAAAAAAATAATACATAACAATTGTTGAAGTACCCTACAACCTCCCCTTAAAGATAACAAAAAGGGGATAACCTTAACAGACATTTCTGGTTTGACACGGCAGTATCCTTTGTGATAAGATGATCTTTATGCTCAATTTTGCATTACAGAAAGGTTTACTAAATAAAATAAAAAATAACGGCAGACTCTCATGGGGGGGGGGGGGGTTAATTTTCAAGCATTTTCATTTTTCAAGGTCCTAATTTCTTACAAATGCTTCTGCAACTAGGGTTTTCACTAACTTGTCTATTTATTGCATCGTGGGATCAAATGCTTCTGGTGGAATGTAAAACTTTTCTGTTCATTTTGGTTTTGTGCAGTTTGATTGAATTAATTTTGTACAAAAAAATGACTAGCAGTTCAAGTTGACTCTCTGTTTTGTTGAGTCTTGAAAAGCACATATTTCAACAAAAGCAGTACTGTATAATAAAAATAGTCTAGATGTCAAATTAGCTACCAATGTAAGGCCTTGAATAGTATTGGCCGGAAATGGTACGAATCCTGTGGGTTTCTTTTCCTCGCAATACTGAAGCTAAATGCTGCACAGCACCGAAGAGCTGTTCCTTGACGCCTCGATATTGCACAGTTTGCAGGAGTTGAGCCAACTTACATGTCTGGCCAGTGATTCGAGTCCAGTCGAGTTCGAGTTTTGCAACATTTCTCTCATTAACACCGGATACGTCCAAAGTTAAGTTGTAAGTTATGGAACCTCATCCTAAATGGTTGATGTTGCCAAAGATTATCTTTAAACAAGTAGGTCTCCCTGACTGCATTTCAATGTCTGCAATCGACTGACAAAAAAACCCTAAGAATGTGAAACATCGGTAACCCTAAGTTAACACTAGTTTAGCATAACATGTATGGATCTGAGATTGACGTTGGATTTTTTTTCCAACTTTACAGTTCATCCCTAACTGATACGTAGGTTGCCATCTGTATTTATATTTAGTTCTGTAACAGTTCGTGCGAAAAACTGGGAGCGTTCAAAAACATTCGAGTTTTTGCACAATGAATCGAACTTGAGCACAAGGCAGAACTCTACTCCAAACCAACTTTTCGAGTTAGGCTCATCCCTAATTACAAATGAAACCACAAAGCCAGGTAATTAAATTGGATTCATAAAATTTAATTGCTTTTTTTTAAAATTTCTATAGCCTTGACGTTGATGTATTTTAACACTTTGAGCGATTACAACAGTTGCCTACTGTTAGCAGTGACCATTTGTTTTTGTTGCATAGTACATAGCTCACTGCAATAACATGCCGGAATCTTTCTTTTGCTTGTGTAGCAGTGGTGGCATACATGTTACTTAGTCATGCTGCCAAATGCTAGTGCTGCTGCACCACTGGAAGGAAAATAAAAATAAAGTGATCCTGCATCAAGTATGTGACCTGTACTACATCTGCACTCCTTGAAATTGTTATTAATGTAGGTTAGCAAGATGCTACATGCCATCAAGATGGGTTGGATACAACCTCGCAAAGCCAAGGAAGAAGGACAACAGTATTACATGCTTTGGGATGATGAAAAGGTAGAACATCCATTCTTTAATCTTCGCTTATTGGATCCATTTGCACTTCAGGAATACAGTAGAACCTCGAATATCCGAATCCCAATTAACCGAACACCTCTGTTATCCGACCATCCATTCTCGAAAACATTTCACAAATTCGACAGTTTTGAGAAAAGAGTGATAAATCACGCTTGTGTTTTTTCTTAGTTTGTGGAAGTAAATTTATCCAAAAATATTCTTAAAATCATGTCTTGGGTTAAAGCACGCTTCTGGAATACATAATTTCACTCAAATTTCTTTGTTTGGCATATAAATTTGATCATCCAAACAAATTAACCAAACAAGCTTAGGTTATCCAATCAATTCAATTATTCGCACATCCCTCGGTCCCAATTTGTTCAGATAAATGAGGGCCTACTGTACAAGACTAGTTGTTTTGAACTTCTAACTGTACAAGATTAGTTATATTTTGAACTTCTAACAATTGACTCTATGTAGATGGAGGAGCTATCCAAGAGGTTTCAACATCACATTCCAGCACCAAAATTGAGGTTACCTGGACACGAAGAATCGTACAATCCTCCCCCAGAGTATCTCTTTACAAAAGAGGAGGTAATGAAAACCCAAGTGTGTACAATGTAATTTTTAAGCCATACAGTTGAAATTGTTTGGTTTGTGCAATTATTCTGTATTATTATTAATCGGACTGCGGTTCTTTGAGATAAAAATAATCAACGTCAAAAATAAGGGCGCTATTTTTCAGCAGGTTAAAACGTTGTAGGTCTGTTGCAAGGTGAAGTTGGTTTAAAAAAAAAGACTTAACTTTCATTTTCAATTAAGTATAATGCTTGGGAAGCAGTGTTTGTACGCCCTTAGCTTCGTTTGGCTTCTTGCCTTCTGTTTCCCCATAATCGACAAAGTTCTTTGGTTAAAGTTTCAGTGATTGTGGATAACGTTCTGTTCTCTATAAGAAATTCTGATCTTTAAGACTTTCAGCTAACAGAGCATAAATTTTAAGTGAGACTGGACATCTTGACTGCTTCTTATTTGCTAGTATCCCTAATCTTTTCCTAAATTAGGAAAATATCTTCTTGTGTTTGCCACTTGCCTCCCACATTACGAAATAAGTTAAACTAACGGTTTTGCCTTGGCAAACATAAGCAAACATGAATTTATTTGGTGTCTTGAATGTGTATCCTACAAGATGAACCTATTGATGGTACCATCCAATTTCGTTAACTTACTGGTAGGTTTTTCAAGTATTTCTATTACTTTCTGTTGGTCTGTTTTGTTTTTGTGTATTCTTTCTGCTAAAAAGAAAAGTTTATTGGCCGAAATAATTAAGTTTGTGTGCAAAATTGTTTCCTACATCTTACTATATTATGTAGCTGGAAAAAAAACATGATTAGATGAATTTCGTACTGACCTCTTCAGTGTCTTCGTGATATGGCCAACTTATGTGTATAAGGGGCCTTTCCAAGTTACCAGAGGAATTGAGACTGGCCATTGTCACAGTTCACAATAAAGGAACCAAAAACCAGATGATGTTTTTTACATACATCTTTATTGAGTGGCTTGTTTTCTGTAGGAAGAAGCTTGGCTTGCTAAGGACCCTGAAGACAGAAAGGGTGAATTTATTCCGAAAAAGTACTCCTCGCTTCGACTCGTTCCTGCCTACCCAAATTTTATACGGGAGAGATTTGAACGTTGTCTGGACCTCTATTTGTGCCCGCGACAGCGGAAGATGAGGGTAAGTGAAGTTAACAGGTTTCCTTTGTCAGTTAAATGACCGTAATATGTAAGGAAGGACCCCTACTTTCTGCAATTTTGTAATATTTTCAACTGGTTAACAGAAAAAGTTTGATCACATCTTTCAAATGGAGAAGTGCATACGTTTGTTGAAGACAAAACTAAAAAATTGCAATGGCAAAATACATATTTTCCTGCAAAAATTTGAAATTTTTGCTAAAGAAAGTAATAGACTGACTTTAATCAACATTACTAACTTACCAGAAAATATGGCATTCTTTTCATTGATTGTAGCCATTTTGAGGTACTGTATAGGTTTAAAACAATTCCCGTTTTTCATTGCATATTTTACAAATTTTCTCAGCAAATTTCATGGCAATATTTTGCTTAAACATAACGTAGAAAGTATGGGTACTTACTCGTGTGATGCTGATGTTATGGTTACACATAATCTGGAACAATCTGTTTAAAAAAAAAAGAATAGTACATAGTTCTGTAGCTCACAAATTGAGGCTGTGAATTAAATCGTGTGAATGTGTGTGGTGTTCTTAAAAATCTGCCGTTGGGTGTAAGTAATTTGTTGTTGTCATACATAGATTTTTTTTATTGACCAGAAATAAAAATAATAATTATTTTAGTTGTTCACTAATTGCTGTATGCTGTATTTTCAGATGAATGTAGATCCTGAAGACCTCATACCGAAATTGCCCAAACCAAAAGATCTGCAACCTTTCCCAACAACATTATCGCTTGTAAGTGAATTTTTTCCCGTCAACTCTTTGTTTCTCTGGAAGTCTACACTGATACTATACCGATAACGTTTAAGTCCCAAATTTGTGTACCATCTTTGGTGATAGGATTCGTACTGGGATTCAGTTGGTTTGGAGATAAGGATGCTAATAAACGTGTTGTGCTTGAGGTCCCTGGGGACCCTTTACAAATTCTTCTGTGGGTGCTGGGACTTTTTCTTCCATCTCGTAAGGGCACGACAGGGTTAACTATCAAGATTTTCTATATCAGTATCTGCAATTGTCTATAATTTCAATAATTTTGTAGCTGTGTAAATAGGGACTTATTTTTAGCATTTTTGTTTTAAATCATGTAAATATGTTGCTGGTTTTAGTTAACTGCAGATCAAGACGTACATATTTGCTTTTTATAACTACCATAATTTACTGAGTCAACAGCCCCTGGGCATTTACACTATTTTTCGGCCTTTGAGGGGATGGCGCTAACACGTTTTTAAGAATAAAAATGGAGAAACCCTACTTAATTCACTTCCGTGTATTCAAGGAAGTTGCGAGTTAAAGTTCAGTGCACTTGCAAAGCTGTAGAGTCAGTGCCGGACCAACTTAGAATAAAGAACAACATGGGAAAGGGGGGGGGGGGTGGTATTAACATGGGCTAGGCTAAATCGTAATTTTTTTTTAATGTAGACTAGGCATTAGCAGAGACGTGGGCGTTAACTTGTTGATTTACTGTATTTACCTGCTAGCAGAAAAGTACATCGTGTAAGGTCACTAGGGATGTGAGTACTCCGAAAAATTCGAGCTGTGTGATTATGTAATTTAGTAATTAGTACTGGAATGTAGCTTGTAGGCTAGCATCAGTACTTGAAAAAACCCATTCCACAGAAAATGTAGTAACGTCGTCAAGTTATGACAGATTTTCACATTCCATTATACCTAGAGGTTTAACATGCGCCCAGCTAAAGCCATGGTACCGGAAAGCAAGAGTGCCAATTAAGCTAGGTAATTTCAGTTGGTAATTCCTAGGATCTTTTGCATGCCACCGCTGACATGAGCACAAGGCATCACAAGGCCCTTCTCGTCCTGAAAATAATAGGGTGCCTGAGATCAGGATCAATCGAACCCAATACCTTTTTGACACGTGAGTAGACATGCTAGCCATCAAGCCGACTTACCCCACCATTCCGATAACCAAGCCAACATAACAGAGTTGAGTGTAAATGAGGATTGACAAACAGTTTTAACACCTTACCTACCACATTAATTTTTTATCTGCAGTCTAGCTTCACAAACGTAGGGCTAACTTGGACCGACTCGAACTAGCAACTTGAATGATCTTTTTGACTTCAGGCACACGCCTCTTCCAACTCAGCCACGGCCGTCTATATAGAGTTAGCTTCTTAAGGGAACCTGGTATTGTTGTCTTTTCTCCATTGTTGCCCATCTCCAGGGGTGGCGCCACCGGAGGTGGGCTAACCAAGATTGTCGTCGGGGAACAGCCGGAAGACATGAGGGCAGTTTGCCATTTTGTTTGCCTATAGTTCTACTGTTGCTACCTCATCATCTCCATAATTTAAGAGCTGTCTTAGTTAGTGCAGAATGTCAAGGAAGTATGTACAAAACAAAACTTGGTAAGGATTCTAGCTAAGTTTTTGCCATTCGAATTCGTGATACCGATGAACTGAGCAAAAATCGTGTACAGTAAATGGTTAAACTGACAATTGATTTGCTGCGTTAAACCGTCAACGCTTGATTTAACAGGCATCTTAGTTATGAGAAACGTTTGGGATGCCAACGCCTTACCAGTTACCTCTAAAAGGAAATGGCCCAATTTTAAAAGCCCAACGCACAACGCGAAGTTTGCGAGGGATCACACGGACCCCAAACAAACGAGCAATAGCAGCCCAGTGGTCAGAGTCCCGGCCTCAACCAAGAGGAAACCAACTCAAATTCAGTGTACCAATACAACCAATACAGGACTTAAAAAAAATTCCCTGTGCTCACATATGGGCGTGTACCTTTGAGGAACAACTGTGTGTTCTTGCTATGGTTATAGCCGAAACCTCATCTAAATTTGTACAGAACAAAACTTGTTAAGCTTTCCTTCCAAGTTTTCGTCAGTTGAAGTCTGATAACAATTAACTCCATAAAAACCAAGCCAAGAATCAAAAGTGAAGACTAAGTTGGCAGTTTGATTTGCTAGTAACCCTTTTCCTCTTAGTCCAGCGCCACCATAATTCTCAGTTAATTCTGGAACGCCAGCTAAATTTTCCGCCGTTTGTAAAGTATGCAAGAAAACTTTTCAAAGCTAAATTATTCAGTGTTAGTTAACGTTAATTTAGTAATATTTTTTTTAATTTAAATTCATCAGTTAATTTAATTTGTAAATAAAAATTATTTAAAAAAAAAAAATTTTTGTTCACAATTAAGTTTTTGCTACTTCCCATGCTAAAGAATGTTTACGAAAAACATCGAAATTTGTTTAACAATGTGGTGCAAACATATCTCGGGAAGCCGAAAATAAGCCCTTAAATAGCGTAAAATGCCTAAGCTTCCGGGGCTCCACCCCGGGCCGCGCTGGCAGAGTAGGCCCCCTAGCTGGTTTCGCCGATCCCCTCATAAAGTACAACAAATTTTAACAGAAAGTGCTCATTCTCTTTGACTCCGGTCTGGGAATCCTTCTCTCTCTCCCCCCCCCCCCCCCCAAGTCTGGAGTTGTGTGGCGCCACTACTGCCCATCTCGTGCATACTTTGGACTCTGCTTTTAATACTTAAACTTTGGTCTTGTCTATGACGAGTTGGGCTTGTCTGCGGCAGGTAAAGGGTTAAAGCTGTGTCCTAGTTTATGATGGGAACACTTGCCTAGTTGTACTACAAAAGGGTTGGTTGTCATGTTAAAATAGATGAGCAAATCTGTTGGAGTTTAGATTTAAAGAGTTTCTGATGCTGGTTAGAGTCTCAGCACAAGTTGAATTTTTCTTTTCATATGCTGGCTAGCGACTATGGTAATCATGTGGCCCATGAATGAAACATATTCTGTATCAGTTTGCTACTCTTTGTTTCTACGGAACTTTTCAAGACTCCTAACTGTATGAAATTCCTCGTTTTGATGACAGCTTTTCGGTGGTCTAGAAAAAAAGCCAGTAGCTGAAACCGTTTTTAAGTTACATCTTTAAAGGTGGAAAACCATTCAGCACTTGGCCCCAAGCAATAAATTAAGCAGCATTTTCCTTGCTATTACCGTAACAAATTAAAAAGGAACTTTAGACAAACTGCTTACGAAACACTTGATACTGAACTTTTTTGTTGCAAACAGTCTCTGATTGGCTAGAATTAAAATTATTCTACTCATACACCCCTACAAGGTACGAAAGGAAAATGTTGGATCTCGGGCAATTCCCTCCCTGCCGAAGGTGACGAGCTCAGCTCACTTTTCTTTTTACTTTTAATTTTTTTTTCCCAAAGTGACTCTAGGCTATATGGAACAAATATGACAAGTGACAACATAACAACATGACAACATAATAGCAGCAAATATACAACTCAGATAAGAAATTTTAAACTAAAAATAATTTAGTATCAACTAAATTATTTTTAGTTTAAAATTTCTTATCTGAGTTGTATATTTGCTGCTATTAGCAAATACAAAGCTACCACTAGAGGCAAATTTGGCCTACCAGTTCCTCGGGACCAACTAAAAGTTCTGTTGACCCTAAGGCCATTTAAAAAAGAAAAGTTAGTTCTCAGGCCTGCCTGCATGAATTTTTTGGCGGGAAATAAAAAGAAACGACAAAACAAAAATAGCAGCTAGCCAGCTACAGAACAAAAATGGCCCTAAGTAAGAAATGGAAATACAAAATTCCATTCTTGTCGTTAAATAATTATATGGACCCATGATAACCAGAATTACGAGGCAGTGTTCTTTATTTTACCCAAACTAAAAAATAATTCCCCAAAACGTATGTCAAAATATGGTCGAAAAATAAAATTCTGCCCGCCCGCACAGATATCTTGAGAAAGAGGCCCGAGAACCAACTTTCTTTTTTTTAAGTGGCCTAACTCCTCTATTTTTTTTTTCATTTTGCCAAACAGGTTGCTATCCGCCATACAACACCATGTACGTAGTGCTGTCTCATTACTGTGTTAAGTAGCTAAACCATTTGTTGCTTTTAGGTATATTCGGGCCACAAGGATTTGGTGAGATGCTTAACAGTTGAACCATTTGGGCAATTTTTAGCATCAGGTAAATCATCACTGTTTTAAGTTAACTGTACCCTATGTGTTTTAAATCTGGTTAAAATGTTGATATTGTCCGTTAATAGGGTCAGACGACGGAACCATAAAAGTATGGGAAATTGCAACAGCACGCTGCTTAACCACTATTTCATTGGATGGGCCAGTCAAGAGTGTGTCGTGGTGTCCAAACAATAGCATTTGTTTATTGGCTGCAGTTGTGTAAGAATTTTGAGATTACTCTTTATTTTAATGTTTTCAATTCTTTGAGGAGCTCCAAACCATTGTGTTATTGCGTTATTGGGTTCTACTTAAGAGATTCACGCAGTTTGTCTAGCTTGCATATCTAACGTCACTTGCATACTGAGACTGTGCACATATCACTGGTCTCATCCCAGCCTTTGGTTACCATTTTTTATGTGAGTACCAGTATTAGGGAAAATCTCTTTTACTTGTGTGGAGACGTGATTCTCATGTATTGGATGGATGGTATAACTAGCTGGAAAGCAGTTTTCATGAACCATCTATTAATGATGTGCAAGTTGACGTACATACAATATCACTGGGTTCCGACTGCCTCAAGAATATTCCTGCTTTGACTTTAGGAAAGTGCAGCAATTTAATTTGATTAACTGAACAATTTTTTTTTGTAGAAATACATCAGTGTTAATAGTAAACCCCAACGTAGGTGATAAATTGGTAGCGAGCAACACCGACGATATGTTATCAATTGCTCCTGAAACGGCACCCAGCACTGGTGAGTGTGCATGATGTAAGATTTGCTAAAATGTACTTATCAAATAACTAGTAGGCTGTTGGTGCTTGACTCCTTCGCTCATTTTTATTTACTTATTTATTTTTGTTGTAGCTGGCTCAAAGAAAACTGTGGTAACTTGGAAACCAGCAGAAGAAATTGAATTTGCCAAAGGAGTAAGATTAATACTTAGCCATCCTAAGGTATGAAATCCATTTTATTTCCCCTTGATTTTGTATGCTGCATTTACACCATGCTTGATCTCTAGGATTAGCTGAATGTTACAGAGTATTATTGTATGGGTGGCATCTAGGGCTTCCTGGGAAAAAAGATGATGAAATGAGTGCTTTTCTGGGGGCAGACACAGTGATTGCATGCCATATGTGTTTAGTTATTTGTTGTAAAGGTTTTTTGAAGCCGCCTATGAGGGTTTGACGAGATTCATTCTTTGTGTGGTAAAGACAGAACTCTACAGTAGAACTGCAGTGTATTATTTTGTGAACGCTGCATTGTTCATTAGAAATAGACATATCTGACCATTTTGATAATGTAACAGATTATGTTGGGGTTAAATAACATTTCAACTGGTTTTGGACACTTAACTTTGTGCCTGGAGTTGAATTACTCTACTCAAAATGTGCTTACAAATAAGTACTTTGTTAATCAATTGAGGCTAGTTCAATTAGCCAACTGACCTAATGGTTCAAAAATGAACAGGGCAACCTAATTGGGAGAATGACTTTTTCATGGGCCAGAAAACCTGAGTTCAAGCTTTATCCCATCCCATTCCTTTGCATCCAGGAAGGAAGAGCTGTGGATATGTGCTAGTGCTCATATTAATTGTGGCATGGAAAAGATCCTTGGAAATTCCTAGCAAATGTGGCCCTCTCTGTGCGAGTTGATCTCAGCAGTCGAAAAGAGACGTGTGTCACCCTTTCTTCTAAAAAAAATGATTTATTTTGCAACTCGTGTCTTTTTAAATTGAGCATTCCTTATGTACTAATAACCATGTAAACCTTATTGATTTGAGTTGCTGTTAGAGTACTTAGGTCGACATTTCTGGGCAGAACAGTAAATTCACAGTAGTTTATTTTTAGGAAGTGCAACAGGTTACGTGGCACGCTCGTGGAGATTACTTCGCCACAGTTATGTCTAACGCTGACAATGCTTCAGTGCAAGTTCATCAGCTAACCAAAAGGCGATCCCAGGTATTCAGCTGTGTATTGATTTACGACTGTGTGCATCTGCATTCAATTGTGATTAACTAAAGCTGGGCCGATACCAATCACTACCTATATTTGCAGTATCGGTAGAAATCGGGATCAGCAGATAAAACCCTGATAATTCGGTAATAAACCAAGTCGAGGATATTTTCACTTCTCATCAACCGAATTTGACGTTTGAATACACTATTTTGAAGGTTTTTTCGCCAGCATTCCAATGGTCCAAACTGCAAGTAGCATTCTCTTACTGTTATAACTTACAAGGCAAAATGTTAAAATTTTACTGGGGTTTTGCATTTTTAAATGATTTTTAGCATATGCAATATTATTTTAAACAAATATTTTAAAATAATAATTATATTTATTTAGGCCTATGTTTTATATATTTTTTTTATAAAGACATACTTCAGTCGAAAAATGTCGTAGCGTTTACTTTGAAATACGGGAATCATCTTCGTAGCACTCGTTTACACACAATTTCAAATAAATTAAAGATACCAGTACAATATATTTGGCAAATTGATAGTCGAAAATTTGCCGAAGATATTGAACTGGTATCTTTTATTTATTTGAAACTGTGCGTAAACGAGTGCTACGGAGACGTACTTCAGTATTACAGTTTTTGATTAGTTGGGAACACTGGGATCAGTAATTGGGGATTTGGTATCCATAATAAAGCAGATCGGCTTAGCCTAACAAGTTTAATGTGGTAACAAAGTGAACAAAATGTGAATTCAGTAGTATTACTAGATGTAAACAAAAATTAATAAAAGTTTATGTAGAAACATATTCTTATTTCAGATTAAATATAAATCTAAACAAATTTTGTTCTTGATTATGGATTCTGTATCAATGATCGGTATCGGGACTCGTTATCTGCAGATTTTTCTCTTCGAAGTTAATATCGGATCGGTAAAAAGTGGTATCGGCCCAGCCTTATGATTAACCTGCACATTTTTTATTTGTAGTTTTTGTATACATGGAATTTTCTTCTTTTTTTTCTCCACAGCAACCTTTCAGCAAGTCCAAGGGTCTTGTGCAGAAAGTTCTTTTTCACCCGACAAAACCTTTCTTATTTGTTGCGGTAAGTTTCATGTATTACTTAAGGATGTTACTATTGGATGAATTTTTTTAGACGGTTTGCTTCCCCTTTCCTCCCGAGGAAAATAAAAAGCAAAATAAAAATTAGAGTTTATGAGGTTAAGTTGGGTTGGTTCACGTTGACCGGGTTGATTTCTGGCTCAACTTACACGTATATGGTTTTAAAGTTACTAAGGATGTGGGAGTAGAATTTAATTCGATTTGAGCCGAAACCGGGTTTGCAACAGAAGAGTCAAGTAACGAGCCGAGTTCGAGTATTTGGTGAGCATTGTTTTTTTTATTCCTTCTTCATTTGTTAGGACAATAACAAGTAAAGTGAACCATAATTGACTGTGTACGTCTTGTGCAATTCGTTTTATCGTCACAAGTTAAACTACATTTTAACTAAATCTGTTATAATGAAAATTTCAGTTTAACGAAAAAATTGTATGGTCCCGGCGAATTGCTTACACTAACAGTAAATAGCTCTCATTGCAACGAAATTCGTTATGACGAAAAAGCCAGTAAAACGAAAGTATTTTTAAGTCTGTAGTTATGTACTAATGTTTCATTACAACGAATGGCCGCAGTGAAAGTAATAAGCATTCCAGGAAACATGTAACCATAAGTATTTTAAAGTTGTTTTATGTCCTCAAATATTGACGACCATCGATAGCACTCCCACAGTCTGTCGCAGACCGCCATCGTGAGCCCCTAGCCGGCCGTTCACAAAGGACTCGCGTGCACTAGTTCGATGGAGACTACCTTGATTCTCTTTGTGTGTCGTCACTTTATGTTCAACATTCGCATGTCGGGAATCAACCAATCGAAGCGTGCAATACTAGAGAAGGCGCCAAAGCCTTTGAAACAGAACAGTTTATTCGAGGAATAAAGCATTGACGTTGAAATTCATGACGTCTACATATTGATGGCAGGAGGAAAAGGGATTTCCCAGGGATTCACGTATAACAAATGCAACAAGATGGCGGATGAACGTTGTGTGGTTAAAACTTGGACGAACTACTCGCTTTGAGAAGGACGATCTACTTACCACAACCTACGCTTAAAGCGCTCGCTGGAAACCAGGGTGCGAAAATAGCTCCAGCCTACCTGACAATGTCGGTAATTTTCTTGGAGTTCCGGCAGTTTTGAAAATTTACCTGCCTTCACAGCCGGCAGAAAATTCCAAAAGGTAAATTCTTGCTAAATATAAAAAAAAAAATTTAGATTCTTACTATCTGCAAAATACTGACTTCAGTAATATATGTGCTAAAATCGCTTAATTTTATGTTTTTTGCCCTAAACAAAGAGACAATCAATTTATTTGAAATTGTTTAGGATAATTTAGTACCAGTTGTTCCCGCCGGTGGCACTGCTCTGTGTTGTCACTATATCAACACATGCAAGCAGCCATGACATCACTTATCGCTTTGGGCGGAATGTGTTCGTTTTACGAAATTTATTCTTTTGCTATCATGTTTTTGTTTTTCTTGATAATTCGATTGTTGAAAACAGATTGTTACGCACATTTTCAGAATCAAAATACTGTACCAGTGTTCTAGCAAATTTTCAACAGACCAACGACGTCTATCTTCATCAGGCCTAACCTACACAACTCAAACTTTTGTCAACTACATTGCCACCGTGGAATCAGTGTTTGAAATCTGCGCTCGTGCTTGGCGCCGCGTAGCCTTCTATTTCAAACGCTGATTTCCACGGTGGCAATGTAGTTGACAAAAGTTTGAGTTGTGTAGGTTAGGCCTGATGAAGACAGACGTCATCGGTGTGTTGTAAATTTGCAAGAATGTACAGTATTTTGATTCTGAAAATGTGCGTAACAATCTGTTTTCAATAATCTAATTATCACGAATGACGAACTTTCAGAGTAGATGCCGTTACGGAATTTTCAATGTGTTTTGTTTCCCTAAGGAAATCTTTGCGTTGGTTTACTTCCGACCTGTTCTCTTTAATCGATTGGTATAACGCCCTACGGGCCGTAAACCTATGTTATTCTCTTCACCCTATTGCTACGTAGGCCTATATCTTCACGATACCTTTTCGATTGCCAAAAATGTGGTCCTTGTCTAGAACTACGAAACCTTTCTTCTTCAGTTGATGCTGAATCCCTCCCCAATACCTCACTTAATTCTTTAATGGTGCCTTACCTTTAATTTTTATTTTTATTTGTGTTAGAATCCATCCTTTTGGCCCACTTCTCGGTTTGGAACGCTAGGTAGGATGTCGCCCCTTTGGCGCTCTAAGATCGTTTTCCTCAAGTTTCACGTGTGTTCTGAGAATGGGAGGGGAAAAGAATCTATGCGTGCTGTATGTTTGTGGGGGGAGGGGGGTGGCTAGGAGAGATGGATGCATAAGGAGGGATACATAATTGAGGTAAAACTATACGTAGTAGATAACTTCAGAGGTAGATAACTTCAGCGTAGAATTAAAAAAAAAAACGTTTGAACGCAAACAATGAAGCAGGAAGGGAGGAGGCGTTGAGGGTGGGGTAGGGCGCTGCAATAGAAGAAGCAGCCTGGATGGTTGGGGCGAGGGGAGTGGAATTGTGTGATCACACTTGTAAATGTTTAGGGAGGTGGGGATAATAGAGGGGTACATAATCAGGGAAACACAACGTGATATACTAATATCGTAAGCCTTTATCGTAATTTGTGAATACAACAAAACAAAATAAGAGCTAAGTAATGTCAGAATGTTATTATAATACGGAGAGGAGAAAGCAATGGTAATTTCAGAACCAGTAAAAAGGAGTCACATATTTTTTAATGTTGTTATAACTACAGTAAGTTAGTAGCGTACAGATTATTAGGTTGTGTAACTTTTCACTGGCAGGGATGTGTTGATTTTTCTTTTTTTTTCTTTCACAGACTCAGCGATATGTAAGGATATATGACTTACTGAAACAAGAACTTACCAAAAAATTAATGGCCAACTGCAAATGGGTATCCAGTTTAGCTATTCATCCTGGTGGTAAGTATAAAATGTCAATTTAGACTTTTCGAATCATTAAGAAATGGACACGATTAATCATCCAATTCCCTTCTTTCGGTGTCTGTAGGATTTGTTAGCTCAGGTAGCATATACAGGGTGAGTTAGAAGTCCAAATTCGAACAGTTTCATAAGTGAAATGAAATCGAGTGGATCGGGTGGTCCACAAAAAAACTCACGACCCAACATTTTCTGTAAGTCCAACTTTTCTAGTTAGCACCCCTCAGAACCTGGAGAAGACAGAAGTCAAAGCTAATAAAATGAGAAGATTTCTGTCCTTTCCTGGTTCTGAGGGGTGCTAACTAGAAATGTTGGGTCTTCAGTTTTTTGTGGACCACCCTGTACATTGGCTCATGGGCCGTTCAGACGCACATAAATTACTGACCTTGACAACTTCTAAACTACGTGTCATAGAGTGGCAGTATACATTGGGAAGATGTAGAGAACTGTAAATCAATGCAATTGTAATGAAACAAAATGAAATTTGTAGCAAAATTATACAAGGCTGCACTGATAAGATACATATCTCATGATGTTTTCCAAGAATACAATATGGATTTCATTCAATAAGAGACTTTGCTTTGCACTTCCATTTCCGGAATTGTTGCAATCAAGAGGCATGGAGCACTTCGATACAGTATCAGTACGAGTTCAGTCTCACAATTAGAGGATTTACAGGTGAAATAGTTACACTGCAGTACAGACAGGCATGCAAGCAAGTGGCCATCCTTGTGCCTGCATACACCAGTGTACTGCAGTGCATCTTTTTCAACTTTAACGGACTGTAAATTTCTATGATTCTCCTCAGTACCCTTTTTTGTTTTGGATAGACGTTGCTGTATGGTTTTCTGTTCAACTCCGTATTTACACCTCTGTTGTACGAAGTATAGTTCAAAAGTTAGCAATGTGATGGTCTTCAAGGGACATGTCTAGATCAACCATTTTCATGTGTCCAAATGTTGCCTGGGCCACAGTATAGCTCCACCTAGGTCTCATTTCACTTTTAGGAATATGGCGGACCCTGGACTGGTACTTTTCATTCACCCTGTATAGTGTATACGTAAATATTGTTCACCTAAATTGTTCTGTAAGCTGTAAATGACAGCAGGTTCAAGTCGAAACGTATGAAGTTGAGAACGTTAACTGCGGTTGTATAATTTTGTCATGTTATTTTTGTAGGCGACAATCTCATTCTGGGGAGCTACGACAGTCGTGTAAGCTGGTTTGACTTGGATTTGTCTACAAAACCGTACCAAACCCTAAGGTTAGCATTCCATCATGCAATATCTGGGCAGAAATTGTCACGTAAACATTGCATATCTTGTATTACATTAGTTTTTGTGTGTAGGCATCACAAGCAAGCTGTACGCCAAGTTGCCTTTCACAAACGTTACCCTTTGTTTGCATCAGCATCTGATGACTGTTCTGTCGTTGTATCTCATGGAATGGTATACAAGTAAGTGTGTGAGAATAATTAAATGCCTGGCCAAATTTGGTTAACATTACAGTGCTAACTGCTGGTCCGGTCTCATTTTTATGTGCCTGATCGAAATTGTCAAGCAATTCATTAAATGTGTATTACATGCACCGAAGGCAGCATTGGACTTTTTTTGCAGTCATCGAGCATTGGTTTTAAAGTGGCATTATCACTGATTGAAAGTCTGCAGAATTTGGCAACATGTAGCGCTCTCTACCAGTAGCTAGCATGTGCATCAAACGAAGGACTGCACAACGGCATTTCTTTTAACGAGACAAACAAAAGCCACAACCTCCTTATTGAGTGAAGGTGTGGTACGTCCTCGTGCACCTCCGTCCAAGCTATAAAGGTTAACAACATTACTACTGCTAGATGGCGCCATGCTATTTTCTTTCGCTTTTCTATCGGAGGTAGTGCCACTTTAAGCAGTAGATAATTCATCGGAAATCTACAATTTTGCTGCTGCATCATTTTGTAAACAATACTCTGATAGTCGATTTGTGGACACTAAATTATAGCTCTAAAGAAATTTTCCCTTCTTAAATAATGCTTGAGTATGGGACATTGGATTACCCACTCGTACTAACCTGTGTTCTATTGAGCACACAGACGGGAAAGTGCTACAAAAGCGTACATACAGGGGAGCCTGGCCAATTGTTGTTGATCACGATTGGTAAAACCTTTACAACCAAGAACTGGATTGGTTTAGTGAACTTGTTTGCTGATCGGGTGCGTGGTTGCTGCTATGATCTGATCGGGGCATTTAAATGCAAGGGAGTATTCTTGAATATTTTACAGTGCATTAGTGCTTCACTCAAAAGCTAGTCAAGCATGTAACTGCCGCCTACTTTACTTGTCTACTTGTGCTAGGGGTGTGCGATACCGATACTTTCTTGGTATCGAATTTTCGTTAGTAGCGATGGTATTGACAAGTATCCAAGATTTTTTTTAGTACCAACATAGTATCGTTAAAGGTGAAGAGATCTAAAGAGCGTTAGGCCTACGGTACCTTGAATCATTATGAAGTTCTGAAAACTTTAATATTTCGAGTTTTCCTGTTAAGCACTACATCGGTTACTTCCAGCCATTTAGTTTTTTAATTCTCGAAGTATCTGTATCGAAAAAAGTATAGGCATCGAGAAAGTATCTTGATACCAATAGTTGGAATAAAGTACAGAGTTGAAAAACCTGGAAGTGTGACTTGTCCAAGCATTGCACATTACTTAGAGGCTCTTCACATTTTGGCTTGTAGGTAAACCAGTCAAACCCTCATTATAGGGGTGTGCGAGTATAATAAGTTTAATTCGAGTCGAGTCGAGTCGAGCCAAGCCAAGCCGAGTTTGCAACAGAAGAGTCGAGTATCGAGCCAAGTTCGAGTATTTGGTGGACATATTTTGTTTGCAAGTTTGTCTTTAATTTGTTAAGATAATGACAACAAAGATGCTGCTTAACTGACTGGGTGGGTCTTGGTTTTCCAGTTTATTTAGGATATAACTTGAAAATGATACGAGCTATGACTTTTAATCTGCACCATCAGAAAGCTCTCGTCGAGACGATAAATTTGGTATATTGGAATGTCGAAATCGGTCAAAAATTGACGAAGGTATCGCATTTTCACCGAATTTGAGTTTTTCGAGTATGGACGCAAGCAGCGAGCCGAGTTAGAGTACAAGTTGCATTCTCGACTCGGACTTTTCAAGTATCGCACATCCCTACCTCATTATGATAAGCACTTGCAACATTTATTTTTCATGCGATAACAGTAATAATTAGGCTGTGCATATTTTTGGTTCCTATACCTTAGGAAGGTAAAAAAAAGGTAGAATTGAAGAATACTTTTGTGGCCGTTTTACAGTTTTGTGAATAATAAGCATGGTGAAATAATAATTCAAGCTACAGGAAGAGTTATTAGCAGTTTTTGAAAGCCGATGAAATGTGAAAGTTGGTAAATGTTTGGCAAAATTATAGAAAAAAATTGAGCCAGACCAATCCAGTACAGCCGTGTTGGTCCCGACAGAGGTTCCGCTAGTCCTTGACAGTGCTGACAATTCTCGCAATTGCTCAACTTCAACCTTGATTTCGTGCAAATGGAAACGAGCGTTAACTTATACTAGGCTTAACTGTATTCTCCAGTGAAATTATAAATTGAATTTAAAGCTTTACGTATTAAGCCACAAAACAGCCTAGTACATAAAGTTTAAAGATTGATTATAAAATACATTGAATACATACCTGAAGCATTTTTAAGTGGTTCCCGAGATCGGCAGTGGGCGGTATATTCGAGGATTTGTTTCGCTTGTGCACGTTAAAAGCGTATCAAGTATACAAAGTTGGCTGTGACACTATTCTGCAGGATGGTAGCATTTTACGTTAAACTGACAGTTTAAAATTAATGTCATGCCATAGTAGGATATTATTGCCCTAGTAGGTCTAACAAAAAAATGTGGAAATAAATTAATAACTGTAGTGGTCGACCGAAACCCAAGTTTTTCATTTTCGGCCGAAACCGAAATCGCTACCGAAACTGGTAATTCAGTTTCGGCCGAAACCAAAACCACTACCGAAACCATTAAATTGGGTTTGGCCGAAACCGAAACCACTACCGAAACTGGAACCAAAACCTAAATAATATCACTTTTAATAATTAGACAAAAAGTAAGGATTAAATCATGAGTGTATGGTTTTTCACAGATGTAGACTATAAAAAAAACTGGGAGGTAAAGACTGGTTTACCTCTTTTCTGCCGCTAGGCTGAGCAAGTCCACGTGCGCCCTTCACCCCCACACCTAAAAAAATGTCAATCCTGCGTAAATAATTCATGACTTTCGTTTGCGTGTTATTTCTGCTTGCTAGTCTTTTTTTTTTAAACGATTAACTCGTGTCAGTAAGGGAGATCCAGATCACCAGAAAAGAGTTTGATTCAATGAGTATGAGCCTTGCTTGAAAACGTAAATAAAGGCAATTAAAGCATAAATTCCCTGCAATTGCAACGATGCCATTATAAATATGATTAAACATATGGGCATGGCAGAATAAAGCAGGATCTGGACGTCGGTGCCCCTGGGCGTAGTTAGACTACGCGGAAATTGGCTATTGCCAGGAGGCAAATTGGTTTCGGTTTTACCGAAACTGCAGCATGGGATTCAACCGAAACCGACATATAACTTTTTGACCGAAACCAAAAATTTGACGGTTTCGGTGCGGAAACCGAAATTCGGTCGACCTCTAAATGACTGACCCTATTTTTTTTTTTTACCTAACTAAAAATTTAATGTACAAAATCACAGTATTAATTGCGTGCATTTTTTTCCTTGTTGGTCCTTATTCCTGGAATTAGTTTTCGCACTAATTGTACGAACCCTGATATCAATGGTGGTATCCTTAGTAATAAATACTGTTTTATTTTTTTTCTGTTGCAGCGATCTTTTACAGAATCCTCTTATTGTGCCTGTTAAAGTCTTGCGTGGACACAAAAAGGCAGACGATTTAGGCGTGCTAGATTGCCAGTTCCATCCAACACAACCATGGATATTCACGAGTGGTGCAGATACAAAAATACATCTTTATACATAAAATTTTTTTCATTTCTTTTGTTTTGTACATTTGATGGGCTTTTGCGCAAAATAAAAATACTTTGTGCAACAACCGAATTATGTGTTCATGTAGTACTTGTGAATATATTGACTAAAGATGCACCGAATACTTGGTAATTATTCAACAATTGGCTAAATAACAATATTCGATGTATTATACAAATTTTGGCTGAGTAACTATTCAGTACTAATTGCTGAATATTGTTGATTTGGCCAGATAAGTTGTTAGACTTCATTGTAAGAAAGTCTTTATTTAATTCCAGTATTGTTGTTACATTAGCAGCAACTGGTTATGGTATATTATCTGAAAGTCGTTTCATGGTTTTCACAAATTTGATGACGACGGTGAATACTAAATAAATATGCGCCAATCAGCCTAGAAATAGAAATTGGTGAAATAGGCGGTCTTTGCACCCTGGCACCATCAGCCGATTCTGAATAATATATTTCACCTGCGTCTAGTTGAAAAAAGGGTGTAAAGATCATTGATTTTAAGTAACGGAAGTAGTACTGATAAGTTCTGCCATCTAGATAAAATATTTTAGGCGATAGGTCTGGATGAAATTTGTCATTCAGTTCACATTTGACTGGGAATCGTGCCTTTTTATGGTTTTACTGTTGGACAGGAGTTTATGCGACGGTATGAACAACTAAGACACAGAGGTTCAAAAAATACAAAGTTTATTAAAACGAAAAATAAAAGTACGTGGCATATATGGGCAAAGACATAAGACTAAGAGCAGCTCACCCGAGCCATGCGGTTGCTGCGTGTCGGCCAGCAAATTAACAGAAATAGGAAGCCGTGGGCATGTCACTCCTGGTGCATTGGACCTTTTAACAGCCCGCAGAATCGCTGCCAGCCCTGGGTGTGGTGCTCCCGTTGCATCGCAAAGATTTCCCCTAACCTAGTCTGGTAAACTCAAATCTAATGCAACAAAGGTATAGCTCAAGAGTACCGTGACTGAGTCCACTTTGCTTGTGGTAAAAAGTAACGAAGTTCATGAGAAGCCGCTCCGACACTGGCAGAAGGTTTGGAGGGTGCCAGAAACCAAACTGGGACAAAAACAGCTGATAGGGTTTAAAGCCAGTAGTGTAGGCTCGTCAAGAACTGTCTGAAGGGGATATATTAAATAACTCTTCAACCGATGTCTCTAGGGCCTCACGACTTGCTGAAGGGTGGAGAAAATCTATTGATGCAGTACCCTCGTCTCATCGAACAAAGGACCTGGTGAAACTAGAAGAAATTTTCTGATGAATGAGAAGAGACTTCAGAAAAAGGTAAAGGCTGTGCAACTACTGAAAAGCTGCTATGCAGAGCAGACCACATGAATCGTCGTAGCAACGGCATAAAAACAGAAACCGAAGAGTGCCCCATGTTGATTCCACGCAGTGCAGCAGGGTTGGCACAGAACACCGGTGAGGCTTGAACTTGATGCTCTACAACAGACCCGGCCGAGGGCATTCGAAAAAGCAATCGCCGAAAGATCCCTTGCACACATCCTCTTTACTGCAACAAGTGAAAATCCCCAAGTTCTCCGTGAAGGACAATAAATAAATTGCTTTGAAAAAGCGGCCCCCCCCCCCCCCCCCTCCCATTCCAATTACCGAGGTAAAAGCCCCACATCTTCATCTCGGTACAGCAGTCCTTATCATGGGTTATACAGTGGTTCGACGGACAGAATTGGCTACATCCTCCACCAGACTTGCAATGCTGTGGTTGTCAGCATATATTTGTTTTTTCATGTGTTCGGTTTGTTGCTTGCAGTGCGTGTTCCGCGTGGAAACTTTCTGGCGTTGGCGATCTGCTATGGGCCGGCTGTCTGCCAAATTTGCTTTAATGTCCATCCAATTTGTTGGGCAAGTCGGATCAATATTATTACCAGCTGTGGTGCTTCATCTCTCGGGCTGGTAGATGCACGTTTCCCACGTCCCGACGTTGTTCAAGACAAAAGGTTTTTTAACACGAAATGTTAACTTAAAAAATATGCTGGCAGGAGATAACAGAAACACCTCCGAACGTAAGGGTGCCGCAATCATACAAAGAGGTGAGGGTCTTTGCACAAATGCCTAGAATTTGTCCCCAATGCAGGCATTAGTTCTCAACTGACGGCAAAGATTGCAATCATTTATAATGCTATTTCTATGAACGTTGGGAGCACGCCACCGGTCATCAAAAAATTTGTATCCCATTATTAGTAACATTGTTAAAAGAAAAATTACTTCCTGTTAGGACAGAGTTAATTAAAATCGACAAGAACAACTGACGCACCGTAATTGTTTATGGTTGCAACCTATGCGTTCATAAGAAATGCATTAAAATGCGTAGCGAACTTTTAATTTTTGTGAAACCAGTAGGGACTTACATATTTGAAAAGTACCTTTAATTATTAAAAAAAAAAAAGCGAAAAGCAGACAACTGAGCACAAGTTCATTATCAAAAATGCACCAAAAAAAAAGAGATTTAATAAAAAAGGAGAACTGCCGACCCCACTCGGCTTAAATTCCACTTATATTGCTAATAAAATAACGAAAAATGCATTACCTGAAAATTCTACATTCTGTTCTCGAATGTTTTTCCCTAGAGAGAAAAAGACTAAAACCAAACAGCACGTAAGCCCGAAGTGCGCATGCTCGCTTCCCTCCTATATAAGAGCCAAAAGGCGAAAAGTGGCCATCTTTTTTTTCCTGTCAAGGTGGTGACTCAAGAGGGGAGGTAGGGCGGGTACAAGTAATGTATATTTTCGTTATTAGAAACAGAATTTAGCCGAGTGGGACCGGCAATTCTCCCTTTCTATTGCTTACGAAAATTAACATTACCTGTGAATTAAGCATTTACACAAGACCTCGTCGAAATTGGCGGCATGTACCACCTGACGGGTTCCTTAGGGTTACGAGCCCTACGAAAGTCGGACTTTGCACATTTATAGAACATAAAACAAAACAGGAAAATTGGATCGCTCTTCTGATCTGGTGGCCCTGTAAAGGGTCATTTGTAGAATTCTTTTTGCATTTGTGCACAGGGAATTGACGATACTGCAACGATGGGGCCAAGTCTGTGAAGGCCTTTTGAAAGTCCTTTTTGAAATTTCATTGGCTTGCATAGTCATCTATCTGAAGTAGTGTGAAGTGGAGACTCATGCAATTCTCCGTGATGTTGCTTGGAGGATCCCATGAATGGGAATGCTGTTGCAGCTCATGAGCTGTGACCCTGATGATGTTGTAATTACAGTTTATGTCAGATGTCTTACAAGCATTTAGAATGGCCGTTTTTATCATTTTTGCTATCATTCTGGATGTAGTTTCTCCAAAATCCCCTTAGAATGAAGAGTTGATTCCGACCCTTGCGAACTTCATTGCTGTCTGTTCTCTCAAGGAAGAACGCTCGTACAGGGCAGAGAAGACGTTCAGGTTCTTCCCTAGTGATGGTAATAAGTGCTGGAATGATGATGGGTTTCGAGGGTTCATGAGGTTTTTGAGTCGTTGCTCTGAATGAACTCCTGTGTAAAAGATAAGGTGGCCTAGTCTTTGAAAAAGAAGCAGTAGGCGGGGTCGGCGGATATAGCGTGCAGTGAGGGTGATTAAGAACACGGTTTTCCTTGCCAGGTTAGGTTACAATTCAAGAGGGGCACATAAGGTTCCTTCACAAGGGATTGTAATACGATCGAAAGATTCCAATCCGGGAAGAATCGTCTGGTTAAAGGTTGCTCTAATTCAAAGGATTTTGTTAACGTTGAAATTCGAAAAATCTTCCAAGAGGTGAGCTTTTCCTGCGGCTTTGAAATGGGAGTTTAAAGCTGAAAGGTAAACAAGTATTGCAAATCCTTTTAAGCCTTCTTTAACGAGGTCAGTGAAAAAAAGTCGAGAGTTCGGGTAAAGAGAGATCGATTGGAGTAACTTTCCGCAGGTTACGCCAATGAAGCCATTTCTTCCAGTAGCTGTCATAAATTCTGTTGGTTGAAAAGCTGATTGCTTTGCTTGTGATTCTGATGGCTTGTTCCTCAAGAATTCCTGTCTTTTTGATGAGTTCGATGATAGTAGCCACCTGTGCAGAATTACAGCATTGGAATTTGGAAGGAGTAGCTGTCCTGGCAGGGTTCTTGGATCGTCAAGTAGAAGATTTAGAAGTTGAAGGAACCAGGGGGCCGACAGCCATTTCGGAGCTACTTTTAGGAAGAGAGCCTGGGTTGATTCTATTTTCAGCAGAGCCGGGGGTAGCAGTTTGAATGGAGGGAACAGGTAGCCGAAGATATTCTTCCAATGGAAGGATAGAGTATCCGCTGCCCAGGTTGTCTGGGACTGGACTGATGAAGTGGGGAAATCTGTCATTTTGCCTCGTGGCAAATAAGTCGACTAGTGCAAGCAATAGAAATGGAATTTTAACGCTGCTTAAAATCAGGGGTGTGTGACAAAGTTTTTGAACTCGAAATTCCAGTTGGGGGTTCCAATTCGATAGGTAGCTAGTAGGGATGTGCGAGTAGAAAAATTTTAATTCGAGTCGAGCCGAGCCGACATTGAAACAGAAGAATCGAGTATCGAGCCGAGTTTGAGTATTTGATGGAAATATTTTGTTAGCACGTTTCCCTTTAATTTGTTAGGATAATAGGAACAAAAATGGTGCTTATTTGACTTAGTGTTGGTCATGGTTTTCCAGTTTTAAGGATGTAACTTGAAAATGGTTTCAGTTATTGACTTTTAATCTGCACCACTGGAAAACTCTCGTCGAGATGATCGATTTGGTATATTGGAATGTCAAAATCGGTCAAAAATTGACGAAGTTATGGCATTTTCGCCGGATTCGAGTTTTTCGAGTATGGACGCGAGCAGCGAGCCGAGTTCGAGTCCAGGTTTCATACTCGGCTCGGCTCGAATTTTTCGAGTATCGCACATCCCTAGTAGCTAGCACGCACGTGGGATGCATCTCCCATGCCTGATAACTCTCCGATAACTCTGTAGTAGTGAGTAAAGTTCCACCATCTTGGAATTTTGTGGCTGACGAGGACAACGAACAGCTTTCCATCTAGTCTATGGTTTGATGAAAATGTGCAGACTGGTTCGAGGTTCGAACTTTGAAAAATGAGCATTGTTTGTGAAGACAGTATTTCTTTTGGTTCGAACTTTCAAAGTATAATACCACATGGATTTTCCCGATCCTTGGACTTTAACAAACCAAAAACTGAACGAGCCAAGCAACACAGCACCGTTTACAAAATTCCATGCAGCGGATGCAAGCTCTTCTACATTGGCCACACCCAACAGTTTTTTTCAAAGTGCACTAAGCAGGCACCAGAATGCCATTGAAAAAACTGATCCAAAAAATTCAATAGCAGTTCACCGTAGAGGCATCAAACAAACACCTACCAAAATGGAAACAAGCCACTGCCATTAAAAAAAATCAAATCTTATCATCATCAGACGATTCATTTTGGAATCTGCCACAATTGAACACCCTTAAAAAGTCTGAGAATAAACTTTACCATAAGAGCCTACTGTTCTTCCTTCCTGGCTATCATTCTGCAAAAACCTCCCACAGCCAGGAGCTGCCATAATCCACAATGAGGAGTAAAATGCAGGCTTCAGCTACAACACCAACCGGAAGTGACATCACCAAAACTAGCTTTTAAATTGTGCATTGACGACAAACATGTCGAAAATTTACAAGGTACCTTTTTCCAACTGAACGGTCAACAAGCATACAAATTAAAAAAAAAAACTGTAAATTGTACACAAATTGGTGTAAGTTTTTTATTGTTCTGATAAAAAAATTAAGATTTTTTTGATCATTTACTGGACATACGTCAAATTTAATTATAAAAAAAAACAATGTAGTAAAGGAACAAGTCAACAAAGTAACGATCATTTTTCTGTAGTCTTCAATGCTGTTGTACTATGTTGTATAGAACACATTGACTTTACCTATTATCAGTAGGAAATGCCTGCATAGTAATCCATTTATGCGAGTAATGCCGTAATATGTAAATCTGCCACAGCATTACACAACGGACTTCTGAAAAAAATCTGTGTACATTAACAGAATAATGTGACTTCGTTGTACATACTGCTACCGTATCGCAAAGGTCAGACTTGAAGTGAAAGAACAGAATACTCAGACTCCTGATTTTGCAGCACATAAAACTTGTATACGCAGGTAGCACATATTCATGGTGGCAACCATAGTTTGCTTTAAAGGTTCCGAACGCCCAACTACAGTTAAGTACCGCAGGCAGTAAAAGTTTATTTGGGCGAAATGCCGTTACCGTCCATGATGTAATTTTACAAAAGTTGGCATGGAACTGCAGTTAACAAAGAGCAACATCTCTCGTTTGTGACCTCTTGAATTACTGTAATACGATCTTTGCAATACTCCCATCAACATCCGGTGATGTGATGCCCTTAATGATGTGAAAGTCTCGTTTGAGGGATGCAAACATAATGTCCGTCAGCAAGCAAGTCTGTAAGAAAAACAAAGAATTTAGTTTCACAATTAGTTATTATTTCAAAGCCTTTAATTACTATATGGAGTAAATAAGTGGCTTATGCCTCACTTTGGATTCCTATGCCTCACAAAAGGAGTAAATAACAGTCTGTTCTTCCCAGAGTTACAGCATTCAAGCAAAGTTTAGTTTCCAAATTTTTTCTAAACAACGAAATTACTCCATAGTCAAAAACCTTGCACTCAGCAAAGTTTTACTTATGGATCAGTCGCACAGGACAGTTTGCCTATATTTCGTGTGAAAATATTCATATTTGAAAAACAGATGGTTACGGGTAGCTCAAATTGCAGAGCTTTGTGCTTATCAGTCTTACATCTTGAGCAGAAAGATGGCGGGAGCAGACAAGCATAGCAGGGAGGGGAATCTAGGTTTAGCACATACTGCTTTTGTTAGAGGCGGATGGCGGGCATGATGACGGAATGTAGCATCGCCTTAACCCTTTCCAAACAATCTGTTGACTGGCTCCTACTACAGTACGACTTCGAAGGATTTAAGAATTTGTACCAACACCCCTATTACGTTCCAACGTCAACTCAAAGAGTGACTTCTCTGGATAGATGTCACTTTTGGATATAGATATATGGAAAAACATATCCTTATATAATTATGCTAGAAAGTATTTTTTCTTAGCTCGGCTTATTGAGCAACTTATGGCGGGACCTTCAACTCCCTAACTAGGCAGTCTTCCCACGTATGACCGGGAAATATATAATTACCTGTCCAGCTGCAAAAGCCAAAGTGATTCCAAAATAGAAATTGACGTTCGCACTTCCTGCCTGAAGCCACAGATGTCTCATTATCGGTGCCATGACAGAACATGCCAAGTAAAATCCTCCAGCAATAAAAATTTGGCGCATATCTTTAGGAAAAATAAAAATTAAACATTACAAATTTTGTTGTATTCAGCATGGTGGTTGTATGCTTTCCAGAACTTTTCTTAAGAATTTACAGAAAATGAGGTTAGATCATAATTTTTGCATTAAATTTACAGTTGCTAGAAGCAAAAGTAGGCTTACCCATTTTACCACACAACCAAGGCTAAGCAACAACTAGTTAAGGCGTGGGGGGGTGGGGCTCCCCCCACACACACACACACAAAAATCCTACTCCGGACTCAAGGACTAAGCAAGCAATTTACATATACGTTAGTACCTTCCAAAACTGATAATCCAATCCAGCACAACTGCTGGCTGATGGAAACAGTTTTGGCTCATAATGCAGTATGGTCAAGGTTTGGATAAGACGCAAGTGATGACATTAGCCTGATGTTAGCACATAACTCGTGGTGGAAGTACATGGATGAACACCTCGCATTCGCTTAACAAATTCAACACCTCTGCTGGCTGTTGTCTGATGACTCCACAAATCCATCGTCACTTCAAAAACTGTGGTGAAGTCATTTAACTGACACGTTTGGAACACCCTCTCTCGAATTTGGACGTCATCACCAACGTCATGGCCAAGCTTTGACAACACTGCAATACTAGCCAAACTGTACCCAATAGTCATAAGTTTTGCATGATTGGATTGGTTGTTTTCGGAAGGTACTGTTTATGTTATCGAGTTTAAAAAAAATTCACCAGCTGCAATGAAACAAAAAAAATTTTGAAATATAGAATCAGTTTGTAGGCTACTATCCTAAAATACTTACAATTAGTTTCAGCTTAAATTCCTTTATGTAATGCTCAAATACCCAAATTTAACAATTTTGAAACTACCTTACCTGGCTCAATCACCAGATGGCATACTACTTGCTCACCATCCATTACCCAGCAGGCCATGCCAAATCCAAGCCTCACTAACTCTTGCGAACGCTCAAGAGTTCACCGGACGGGGGAACGTGGGTTGGCTTAAACTAAAAATAATTGATGTAGGATAATAAAAACCAGTTTTATTTATTATTTAATTCATTGCCTTTCAGTTAGTTTTAGTTATTTGAAAAATGTTTCCCTTTACTTTAGGCTGACTTTGTCCACCGAGCCTATAATGCAAAGGTGAACACTTGAAAACTACAAAACCAAAGTACAGTACAACCTCAATTACCTGAACTAATTGGGACCGAAGGACGTTCGGATAATCGTAAATTCGGATACCGGTATTCCAATTTACATGTAAAATAAAAGAGGAAAACCTTTTCCTTTACTAAGTTTTAGTGTTTGTGAACCATGCTCGATTGGGTAAGACTACTGAAAAGAAAATGGTGCATTAAATGACTTCATGAACATAGATATAGTCAATTCTTATCTGTCTCTAAAAAAAAACCAGCAAATTTCTGAATATTATGTAAGGATCTGAGTTTGAATAATCAGGGTGTTTGGATAATCCGGGATCGGATAATCGAGGTTCTACTGTACCCACCTTTTCATTGCTTTGTTATTTCCTCCAAGGCAGTTTTTATCCTTTCATTGAGGTTTGCCCACGGAAACGCCTGCCATTGCATGCTAGTTCATTGAACTACACCCACCAGAACCGCTCACATCTCTCACACAGTGGCTGATGAATGTGTTTTTTATTTTTTAAGATAAAAATTGCTTTTTAAGTTTAAGTTCATGTAATACACAGGACCCACGCACCGGTACTGTTGAGCAAACTGTTGATGTGGCGATGTGGCAATGGGATGAAGTGGGGCTGTACCAAAATCCCATAGCGCTGTACTCCCACCCACACGAAGCGGCGAAATCCAATGAGTGGATTCCACCATGTACAGACATGTAAAGGCCGTCCACTGTGAACAGACATTCCACTTTGTACAGGCAAAGACATTCTGTGGCGAACCGGCAATCCCAGTTTGTCTCTACCATCAACAATCTTACCAATATGTCAGCATGACAACATGCTGACATTCCATGCTGAAGCTTGAGAATCAATGGCGAATTAGTCTCACTTGTCAAAGCATGTGAGGTTCAGGTTTCATCACCAGGGTGAACTACGCCCAAATCATAAGTAAGCCTCCTTCGGATTTCGCCACCTTGATAGACTACGTCAGAACACGCTTGAGTTACATTTTACGCATCACCCACGAACCTTGAGGGGAATAAGTGACACCAGAATGAGACGAATTAGTATTAGCCACAGATAACTGACACTGTAGCCCGTCACAAATTAACCTTAACATCATCATTCACTACGTTAGCAACATTTCTACTTCTATTTTGATCTCGAATTTCATCAATGGTATACGTTTCGATCATACCATGACTGACAACGTTCGGGGGGTGTTATTTTGGTGTTTGCCTTCTTATTCAACACAGATTTCGAGACAGTAGAATGCTTACGTTTTTATGAGATCTTCCTTTCTTTCGACGAACGCGACGGCATGTTGACCTTGGGCTTTACAAACGACATCTCCTTATCACGATGAGCCTTGGTCAGAATTATAAAGTCACTCACTAGAGAGTGAACTGATGGCGAAGCAACACATGCAGTCTGACGCATAATGTGCTGAAATGTTTGGCAACTCAACAAGCCACTAACAACAGACGAAGCAGATACATGGGGCGAAATGGTAAACCATCGAAGTCTCAGAAACGATGGATAAATCATGTTCACTGGATTCCCCTACAGCATCAGCAACATGCAAAATAGCGGCCATCATTCTGGCATTAACGGCACCTCTCTGCAAATTCACCCGCACACGAACAATGACATGCAAATTCTCAAGAAGAGCCTGCAACTCTGCTAAAATAGTCTCATAGTAGCACTTATTAAATTAGAAACCCCAACGGGAATGTCAGGTACGACGGACGGGGATGGAGTGAAAGTATGGGCTGTAGAAAGTAGACACCCTACGTTGGTCTGTTTGTAAGTTTTAAAAATCAATTTCTGTTCTTTAGCCGAATATGTCAAACAAATTTCACAAGGGTCATCAACGAAATGGCAACTTCTATGCTTACGACACCAAGGATGTTTATCTCTGGAAGTTTTCTGGCGAGATCATGAATTTTCATCGTAATACGAGAGTGCCGATTCAAACATCTGAATCAATTTGACGGGAGAGTACTAGCATGCGACCACTCACGTTGAAATGTTCAACTGAATGCAGGAATAGGTGGCACTGCTTGCTGGGAGACCAACATGCACGCCTCCCCCCCATGCAGTGAACTATAGAAACGTCTTAAAAATGGAATACAAGTCTTTGAGCATTGAACATAAAGATACACTAAATTTAGCTAGTAACTAAATGGCAGTATCTTCGGACAGTAGTGAAAAGTTCACTTTTCTCTAAAAAAAAAAATACTTACATTTGTACAAATACATCCACATGGGAATAAGCGAAGTGTAGAACCCAACATCTCCGACGCAGGGATAGGATTTAAAGAAAGCCATCAAGGTACATATACAAAAAAATAGCTGGGTCGGCTGGCGCCTAAAATAATAATGAACCAGATCACATTATGGTTCCTGTTACTGGAGTACATCATTTTACAAAAAAATCATGTAGTGCATAAAAATAGTCAAAGTATTGGCACACTAAAGACTAATTTTCGTCCTAATTACTCCTCCGGACGATACCTCCTGAGTCCTGACTGAAGATGAATATGATTAATCCTTGCAAATTAGATTACTTTAACTTGTTTGATAATAACATGATTGAAAGATTTTGAATTATATTACTTGGGCTTCATTTCATTGACTAAATTTTGTGTTTAGTAGGTAAGGTATCACTTTCCATATTTTAATGCGACATAACTGACATATTCAAGTTTTAAGGGTAAAAGTATATCTTATATCACATGGGCTGCATTTCATCAAATTAGTAGTATAGGATATTACATGGTGTTCGAGTGCTGAGATGTTGTAACAATACCTCACAAATATTTTGAGCAATTTTGATTTCTACTTAAATTCTTTTCGATTTACACCCTTAAAAATGTCACAATCCTGTGAAAAACACTGTTCCACCCCCAGAATCACTAGAGACTCTTGATTCTTTAATGGGGTGTCAAACTGAAGTCATCTTGCAGGTTTGAACCCTGGCCGAATTCATGCATATTTCACATCCACTTTTACTGTACTACTGGCTTCCCTTTCCACCAGGCAGGACCATGCCGCAATTATAGATCAGTGTCCCGCTGAATATGCATAGCGACCACTATCAACGTAAAGTGAAATGTAAGGAAATCTTGACCTAACACATTATACAAACAAGGTGGATACTGGAGTCCTTAGCACAGACACTGAGGGAAGCTAGACAGCGTTGTTTGGATACCTCCAAAAATGTAGCTTAATGTGACCACGTTCTTGAGATCACACCTTAGAACTGCTCGGCCCTCCGACGAAACAACGGCCACAAAACTAATTTACCGTTATTTTTCTACCCTGTCTTAGAAGGTGAAAACTTGGTTCTAACTTTTATATTTTACGATACTTAGAAATAGAGATTTGTGGTAAAAAAAATGCAAGACATTGCATCAACAAAACTCGAAAAAAATTCCAGAAAAAATTTCCGCACACTTTCACAATCAATACAACAGCTTTGTCTAGCGAGTTTTCGATAGCTTGAGCTGCTATCTTCTTAGGGCCTGAAGGCCTGTTGTCTTGATGTGAAAGTGTGCTGTAATTTTCTTTCTGGAATTTTTTCAGAGTTTTGTTAACATTATGACATTTTACAGTACAAAAATTAACAATATTTTTAAAGATAAGACATTACATAGTTAAACGTAAATTCAAGGGAGAATCTGTCCCTAAAAGTTCGACGAAGCTACAAAGATGTCTTTAAACAATTGAGATATTTAAGGACCAATAAATCTATAGATTACAGGGAACACTTGTATATAGTTAAATTAAACCAAAAGCAAAGTCCTTTGTTTTTAAAAACTAAATCAAAATGTATTTAGCAACGTGGTTCATAATT
Source organism: Lithobius niger (assembly GCA_023313725.1). Taxonomy (NCBI): domain Eukaryota; kingdom Metazoa; phylum Arthropoda; class Chilopoda; order Lithobiomorpha; family Lithobiidae; genus Lithobius; species Lithobius niger. Next base: position 92,339 of record JAHWFP010116008.1, on the reverse strand, counting down.
CTACCGAAATAGACAAAAAGATGTAAACATGGGATTTTAATAAAGGAAATACTTCTCAGACAAGGACAATACCTTGCTGAAACTCAATCCTTCAAAAAAATATTTATAAGGATAGCAGCTGGTCGCAAATGGGCATCGCTCTTGCCGCATTCCTTTATTTAGAACAAAATTAAGGGAGGGGGGCACCAATGGGGTTTGCCAACAAACACAGTTTCGCTAGAGATTGAAACCTGGCTTATTTAAAGTGGGGCCAACAACAAGGTAAACCACTTGTGTCTACACATTAGTTCCCAAAGAAAGGCAAGCCCTCAGACCAGAGGATCCGCCAAGTTCTTAAATAGCGATTTACATTACAAGTGGAAGCCTCCGTGAAAAGCACCATGTTCTGAGTTGGGGGGTGAAAGGGAACCCCGACCTCGTAACTGTCCGGGTGTAGCCACCATGTAAGTGGCGCTCGAAGTAGTTTGTGGAGCGGAACGACGCTGCTAGGTGATTTGTTGTCATATAAATACTAATTTGTCCCCTTAATTGCCGTTGGTTATAAGCTATAAGCCAGCTGCTAGAGACTTATTCTACTTCAGAGATTACTCTACAGTAATGTAACTTATTAATGTAACTGCTTATTAATATAACTGTCATGCTAGCGTTAAGGCATGATAATTACACGTTGTGTAATTGTGCAATGAAGCTCAGTGAGCTAAGTACGTAATATTCACTTGTAATACCAGCCGTACTGTATTATTATGGCTCAAGTGGTAGTGACACCATACCTTACGTAGGTGTAAACACTTGCGTGTTGGTGGAGAGTGAATGAGTGTGGTGCCATCTACAGTTGGTTACTCTAAGCATGTCTGGGTACTTAAGCTGCTTCCCAAGCTCTGAGCAGCCAGGTCACCTCTGGGTACCAAGCGAGCCACAGCTTTCTCTTCTCCTCAACACTGCCGGTGTCACCTAGGCCTACATGAGACTGAATCAACATCTGTCTGGAAATGCCTACTAAACAATTTCTACAACTACCTTGGACTATTTATCAGATTAGGCCTATGGTAGCCTTAGCAACGTTTTCCCAGGTAGTTCATTGCATCCATTCTTCTTTGCGTACCAGTGAACGGGCCAGGTCCGCCATCCCCCATTGGGACCACAGTCGCCATGGAATCTACGTGACCTCTGAGTGTGCTTAAATCCCTTGCCAATATTTCCTCCTTGTATAGCAGTTCCTCGATAGAAGTTTCCAAAATAGTTCTCCTTTCCTCAGACACCCTCACTGTGAACTTTCTCAGACGAAACTATGCTCCCAGAAATGCGAAAGAATATGCGTCCTCCAGTTCAACTGAAATTGTCTACTCTTCCTCTCACAGCGTGTTTCTCACCGAAAAAAAAGTCTCCAAGTTGAAGTGGTCGCCGAAGATGAAAAAGTTCAGCTGGCAAGGTCATATATCAGACGAGCCCCTCAGTTTTTCTTCGGGATGACCATTATCGGGCTGTAAAACCACAATGTATCAGGAGGGGACAAGTGAATTGCTCTGATCTCAGAATGCTCTTTGCTTCCTTTGCTAGTAGAGGGTCTTGTTGATTTTATAACTGTGGTGGTATTCCCACTGACAACTGTGGGTGGCTTACGAAAGGAAGGATGCCCCCATTGCGCTTGCACACAACAAACACCAAACACCCCACTCCCATTATTTTTGCCCAAGCGTCTGCATGAAAGCTTAGCACTCCCTCTACCCCCCCCCCCCAAGTTGGCAAATGGGTTGTTATTTGGACCAAGTCGTGAGTCATGACCTCTCGCCAATCTCCTACCATGCCCCCCCCCCTTCCTCAAAAGCCATGTGGTCCTTTTTGCAAAGTTGATCCTCTTCTTCCTTGCTGGACACAAGCTCCTCCTATTCCACAGCGATGGAAGGCGCCCTTTCTCTTCAATTTCCAACCGAACCCCTTCCAGTGGGCCCCACAATACTATGGAGTGTAGCTCCCTGGGGGTTCTCGAAGGAAACCCTTCTTTGGGGGTCAGGGTAACAGCTAGCATGACCGTCTCCTAAGCAAGGTCCCGGGTTCAATCCTGGTCTCGGCCCAACCCTGTGTATTTGGGAAAAGAAGGGCTTTGGAAATGCATCGTGATCATGTCGACTGTGGCATAGAAATTATCCTTGCTATTTCCTAGCAAAATTGTCCCTCTCCTTCCTGAGATAACCTTAGCAGTTGAAAAGGACATTAATTTGGAAATCTCCCTTTAGTTTTTCTTACTGAAGAGGCATACAGGTTTCCTAATTGTGGACGTAATTTTTCATTAAACAATTTCAACGACCTGTTTAATGGCAAAAGCTTCAGTTTCCCGATCATTTCTGATCAAGTCGTCCCCGATGACGACATTTCAAACCAAATAGTTCTAAATTCCAAGATAATAATAATAATGATAAAATATTCTTCAATTAAGAAATTGAATATACAGGGTATCGTTGACACCGCCAAAGCACATCATTGTAAGAGTAAAAAATATACGTCAGTAGAAAACCTGGGTCAAAGATAAAAAGTAAACAAGTACAATAGGAATACGTGGGTATAAAACTGAGTCAAATGTTAGCGTATGTTACATCCCTCAAATGCAATCTAAAACCTTCTTTTGAAAACATAAATACTAGTTGAGGCCACCACTTCCTGGGGCAAAGCATTCCATGCACGTCCAACACGCAACAGGAAGAAGTAGTGTCTACCATTTGTCCTGGCTCTCCTCCAGTCAAACCTCCAATCGTATCCCCTCGTGCAGCCAGAGCGAACTTCAATAAGAGGTGCGCCCTTACCCTGGTATATTTTCATACAAATCAATTTCAAGTAGGTACTTAAGTCAATAATGTGTATCCAGAGATTCAAGCTTTAGTTTAGCCATGCGTTGGCCATATAATCCATGACAACCAGGCAAACACTTGCTGAATTTTCTCTGTACACTTCGAGCTCAAACTAACCTTCCTAAACTTCCATTGAAATCTGAGAAAGAATGATGCCACTGTTTCCACTCGTGTCTATAATGGGGAATAGGTAATAGAGAATATTGCTCGAGTGCCAACAATGGCGGGAAGCCCAGCCTAGCATAATTGTTCTGGCTTGTTTTGTACAATGTTTTGGACACGAGCATTATTTAAAATGACACAAATTAAAAACTGGCATTTTTGAGGAAACTGAAAATGAACCAGTCACAAATCAAGGTAAAAAAGCATAAAAAATATACTACGAAACCATACCTGAATCTAGACCATATAGGCACTACATGTACAAATGCATTGAGTTGGAAGCAACATATAAAGAAATTGCGGAAATGATCAAACATTTCTGTGAAGAAGTACCAGAAGAGTCCAATGTTGGGAGTAAGATCAGGTATCAGTAATCTATAAAAGAAAGGACAGATTTACACTTAAGTAATCACCAGAAGTTCCATAAAACAGCACCCCCCCCCCCCCCCCAATCCCCTGATGCAAACCGTGCATCACACACCACCCATGCGCTCAATTATTTTTGGCTGGCTAATAAACCCTAATAGAGTGAGCAAACCCGTCCGTGTATTTTTGAGTGTTTTGAATATTTAACCGAGTTTCCCTAATATTCCAGCGATTTATGCAAGCAGTTTACGCATTGTTTAAACAGTTATTCTTTGCTGGCTAATAAACACTCACTGAGTGCCCGAACTCATCTGTGTATTTTTACGTGTTTTGAATATTAACACAATTTTCACTATTCTTTTAATTTAAAATTTTTAATCGTCCAGCACCGTTTAAACAATTCTTTGTCGCTGGCGAATATTATGGTGTGGTAAATTAAGTTTCATTATTTACAAAGGTATTATTGTTGCCGGCCTCTTTGCAACGTAGCAATGATGATCCTCGTGCACTGCTGGTTTAAAGTGATTGTTGGTTACACAGAACATGGGACTTCGGGATCCATCTCATCCAAATGATGTCAAATTTCATCTTCCTTTATCAACATTTGGGTGAGTTTGATGCTCTTGTGCGTTATTATTCACCCCATTATTGTTTACATTTTTTTAAGCAAAGGTTTGCTGAGCATAGTTAATTGTGTTACTACTCCAAATTTCATAAACCAGAATTCGAGAACACCAACGCCACAATGGTGCACTGATGAATTTACAAGGCCCCTCCAATCCCGCAATTAGCTTCCTTGTTAATACTGAGGTAGCGACGCAATTACACCGGAAGTGGAAATGGAAAATGGGCCTTCACCAACAGGAGGCTACGTTGGAGGCCGTTCAGCGCGAACAACACCAACAGCGAAGATGTGATTTGAATAGGGACAATTTTACACTGCCTGAAGAAGAAATCCTATTAACACTCAAGGGACTATACCCGTAATAATACGGGCATGTGAAACTCACTTAAAGGACTACGCCCGCATTAATGCGGGCAGACTTTCAACTATGCAGTAAAATCAGCCCGTACTACTACGGGCTTCGATTTTGGTTACTTTCGAAGCTATGACTCTTGGCCTTGATTGGTGCTGCCATCTGGTGGCAACTTTTGACACTAAAAGTACGAAATGCTCAGATTCCAAATGCGGCCAAATCGAATTGCAAAAATGGCGCCATGTTCTTCTAACAGCAACTTTTTTTCTTTCAGAAAAAGGGGTACGATAGATTTTAATTTTCATAATCTGCTAAATAGTCACATACAATTGATTTAGTTTAATGGAAAGGTCGCACTACCATGGTTGATTTAAAAAAAACTGCATTCGATTTGCATATTTTGTTTATCTTTGGTGAATTTTCCAAAATGGCCATTTTTCGCCAGTCCCCAGCGGTTTTTTTACTGTTAGAATGTCCAGTCCCTTAAGTGTTAAGCTGTCGAAAATCTGCGAGCGTAGTGAAGTATCGGACTGTTGATATTCGTGCATCTCCAATTTATGAAGAATGAGTGTAAATTGTGATAGACGTCCAACTGTTAAGCCTAACCTTCATAGTAGAACATAGGGAATTTTCTACCAGAATCCATATTTTAATATTAATTAAACTGTATAGTCTGTATAATGAAGCGACAAACCAAAACAGAAATCTTAAGAGTACAAAACATGAGCTCCAACTAGCATAAAACTCTTTGTTATACAGGGTGGTCCACAAAAAACTGAAGACCCAACATTTTGCAACAATTGCATTGATTTACAGTTCTCTACATCTTCCCAATTTACACTGCCATTCTAGGACACATAGTTCAGAAGATGTCAAGGTCAGTAATTTATGTGCGTCTAAACGGCCAATGAGCCAATGTACAGGGTGGTCCACAAAAAAACTTAAGACTCAACATGTTTTAAGTCCAACTTTTCTAGTTAGCATCCCTCAGAATCAGGAGAGGACAGAAATCTTCCAGTTTCATTAGCTTTGATTTCTGTCCTCTCCTGGTTCTGAGGGGTGCTAACTAGAAAAGTTTGACTAAGAACATGTTGGGTCGTCAGTGTTTTGTGGACCACCCTGTACAGTAATACTAAGTGCTACGGGTAGTAAGGAAACATGAATTTGGACAACCAAAAATAAATCAATGAAATGAAGTTAGGCCACACAAATAAAAATAAATGGTTCTCAGGCACTGCCAAATCTTAGAAAATGCCCCACATTTTGGCTTTTCCCCAATTTTCAAAAAAAAATTTATGACCGTCGCACGTTGTCAAGTCTACCTCCTAGAATGACTCTTTAAGGGAAATGTTTTGACCTTAGAGCGCTGATAAGCAATAGTGAGATAAAGGGAAAGCAGTAGGAGGGAATGGAAGGGGAGAAAGGAACAACGATAGCACCGAAAATGTTGTAGCGAGAGAAAGATTAACTAAGGTCCTGATCTTGGCCACGATGTCGAGGTTCAGTGTGGAAAGAGGTAAGGACGACAGGGTGTCGGGTTTTGCCGGTAGGCACAATTCGGGGCCCAAAAAATGTGTTTGGGGGCCAGAAGTGTGGAAGCGTTATTAGGTTAAGATAGGGTATAGTTTGTATGCACTAATTCCTGCAAATCTAGCACTTGCAAAATAGTGTTGAAAAAAAAAAAAACCATCTCAAATGATATCGATAAAAAGTTCATTCGTTGAACCAGCAACACCGCTGAAAGTGAATTACCGTACTGGCCTGATTGTAAGGCGGCTCGAAAATAAGGCGAATTGCCATTTTGGGCTCCTAACGGGCACGATTATAAGGCAGACGACTTTCTCCCAATATTCTACCAGTGCCGCTCTATAGTTGATATCACAGAATAACAGTTTAGCCAATACCAATTTAAAATCGTAATTTTCATCATTAAAGGTTGTTTTTTTAATTGTGGACTCCATAACAATTTTTATGGTCCAATTTTGGTTACTGTATATTTTAGTTTTTTCTACGTAATTCAAAAACTATTCGAGCTATGACTTCTTATTAGCACCAATGGATAGGCCTTGAAAAAAACAATTCGAATGGTGTATTCAAAACTTCAAAACTCGTCAAAATTTGGCCGAATTATGGATTTGGATGCGAATATACAACGGAGATGCAATTCTAATTTATTTTAATGGAACAAATTAGAAAAAAAAATACAGTCTTGTATTCGGGCCAGTACGGTACCAGCATCTCTGCAAAACAGCGATTTGTTTACCTATCCAGAAATGCAGAAACTCTCGGAAGCTGAGCAATGCAGTAACTCAAAAGTATTTGCTTTTACATAAACTAACAGCAGCCTTGACGTGATGCAACTCCACCCTTAAAGTGTCCTTTTTAAAATGTATTTTAGAAAAATGTGCCTCCAAAATAGTTATCAGCAAATGCTAGAGAACCAAACTTTTTTCTGTACCTGGCTTTACTTTCCTTTTATTGAAATACTAAACACAAAACTTGACCAGTAAGCGTCATACAAAATCCATCAAATGGGACAAAATACAATAGTTGATCTGAATTCTAAACTAACAATAAAGGGGTCATTTAGAAATAACACTTACAGAGAGCCATAGATGGCATAGATGAAATTCCAGCTGTTGCAGATTTTGTACGATATGCAGAGCAACAGCACAACCCAAGCAAGAAACATACCAAACGTTTTGCCAAATGAAATCCAAGGCTTCATAATAAAATAAGATTCTATTTTGCCTTCTTTCTGCAAAGGTTAGGAATTATCCATTTTAAAAGAAACATTCAGTTTCACACAAGGACGGTTCAGAAATTAAAATAAATTACCAGAGCAACGTAAAGGGAGACCGGAATAATACACATTACAGGATAGAAGGTCTGGTAAGTTGCACATGCTACGAAAAATGTAGCTAAGAATCGCTGACCTGAAAAATGACAATAACAAGGGTATTATTAAGCAATGCCAAAAATGGAGAATGCCGTTTCCAAGCAGTGCACTACACCTAAATTCATAACGTCTACTAATATTAATACAAAAGTACAATGACTGCAGAAACTGTATGCTCTCAGAGTTTGATGATGTTAAATTGGATCATGACCAAACTTGAGCAGAAATAAACTCAATTCTTCTACAAAAAGGTTCCAGAATATTGTTAAGTAAGTGCAGGTTTTCAGGAATATGGTAATACTTTTGAGTATGCACAACTTACATGAGTTCGTCATGAATGGCACGAGGAATTATCGTGCATTAAGGTCCCGGTACGTGTATTAGGCAGCCAACCATTTTTCAGCCATCAGTAAGTGCAATTTTAGTATTAAGCCATTGTAATATGTTCTAAAGGCCAAAAATGGAGAATGTAGTTTCCAAACAGTGCACCACACCTAAATTCATAATGTCTACTGATTTTACTACAAAATTACAATGACAAGCAAAAAACCGTTAACTTTATGAAAGATTCCAGTCATTCTGTAAACTGGTACGTTGCCAATCAAGGGAGTGATGGCAACGTCGAGAGATTCTTTTTACATGAAAATGGCCGATACCCCACCATCCCTTTCGGACTTTAGAAAATTACGTAGACCATCCAACAAATCTGACATCATTTCTTGTGTTTAAGAAGCATCTGCTCTCGTTATTTAATGTTATGCTCTTGCACACATGTTGGAACCACTAACATCTCGAACATTTGAACAGTACAGTCATTATGTTGAATCCTACATCCAGATGCAATTTAGAACTTTTATCCGTGCAGACATAGTGCTTGACCTTAGTGGAAGTTTGAAAACATACACGCGGCAATCTAGGGGTTCAGGAAATAGGACAGTGGTGAGGATACGAAGAATTTTAAGAATTTCCTCTCAGAAGACAGAAATAAAGAACTATTCAACCTGTAATTCTCGTCCCAGCAAGAGAAAAGCAAGTTGTTTGTGCCTATAAAGACACTAATACATTCAGGTGAAGATGGCAGTATCACGTCTATATACCATTTCACGGAGAAGCCAACGCACGAATTTAGTTACAAAAATGGGATGCTGCACAAAAGGTCGTAAGATTATCATTACTAAAAAAAAATGTCGATAGAAGTTTTCTTCATAGCGCTGTTTGCGTTCTCACGCATCCCAATACCACAAGAGCTGGGTACTGCGTATGGAACTGGGAAGCACCCGAACTTGTCTTCCAATCCACATATTACATTTAAAACTTCCTGGTGGCCACCTCCTTCCCTTTTTCCATGCATTTTCGGGATGCAATACCGTCTCGTCCTATTAAGGAGTAAGAAAAAACATGCATGTCATTCCGTGACATCGAGTGTGCTTTTAAAGAATGTTCGAGCATGCCATTCCAACAACACTATCAGCAACGGAAAGTAGAGCTTTTGAGTTTTGTGGTCTTAACGTATCCTTCTTCTAGGGATGTAGGATATTATTTGCACAGAAAGACCAAACCATAGAAAATGTTCCTCCTACATTAGACTCGTGTTAGCACTCAAAAAGATCCGTTTTAACAATGCAATATCTTAAAACTGCCACAAGCCTTGGGTAGAGAATCCATGTGAGTTGGGATGAAGTGACGAGTTAAACCTATCGGTCTCTATAGAAAACACTTCCTTCAGCAAAGAAATGCTGGCAGGAATAAGTTCCCTGCATTTGAAAAAGAGAGACATGCATAAGATGTCATTGTTGAGGGTGTACTTCCATGTCAGTATGGCTCAGTGGGACTTCGGCATTTGGTTTCAAAGGTCGTGGGTTCAATTCCCCATTCACACAGTCTGACATTTAAGTCCAAAAGGCAACGTAAGCAGGGTTGCATCCATATTTATTTAATCCTTTTGTGTGCTGTGAAGGCCACTACTCATCATCAAATGAACAACGGCACACAGATTTAGCCATCTGTAATTGGCGCACTAAAAAAATGTGACCACTGCTTTCACATGTTACAAAACTCAGCAACAAGAAAACAGCCTATAACTTACGCCTATCATACTAATTTTAGCAGCACTCATGATATAATTCAGCGCACAAAAAAAATAGACAAATTAAAGATTTTAAATAGTTTCTGTTACTGTAACAAGCTTTTGCAGAAATTTAGAGATACATTGGCAGGTGTAAAAAAGTGTAAGAACACAACTTACCTTTAATACCAAACAAAGCTATTAGAGCCAAAAATAAATTTCCAAACACAGCTGTTGTCATTGCGACACAATTTACAATGCAGTATGGATTAAAGAGATACCTGGAAAAAAAAATATCAATTTTTTTTTCACTTTTTCTGAAGGATGCAAAACCATCTTCCTTTTAAAATTTACACAATTTCCCAATTTTATACAATTTTCCATGCTGATTTGTTAGTCAACATGGGAGTAATTTCCAAATGAATCTGTTTTTCTTGCTAATTCACAGATAGTTGGGCAAAGAAGAGTGAATTCAGTGTTATTTTAAAGGCAGATAGGCTCATTTTACTTGGTATAATTCAAATTATAACACTGTTATAATTCAAATTGAAACACTGTTACACTTTACCAACCTTCAAACCACGTGCGGTTTAGGGCCAATTTTCGACAGTTTGTATTTTGGTTTTCACAAAATCTCCTGTCTTCTGTCTTCGTCAGGCCGATTCGTCTACGAACTTTTTCCAAACTAATGTAGTCAGTGTTAGTCAGTGTAATTCAGTGTTAGTCAGCCCACTACTACAAACCAGTTTTCAAACGTGATAACTAGATTTTCCGTTGCCGTATTCTAGACGCATCCCACACAATGTTTAATTTAGCACACGTCGGTATCAGAATTAGATAGATATGAACGTGAACCACAGGATGTCATACTCCGGTGTCGCAACAACAGCTTTGCTGCTCCTGACCATGTGACATTTGTTTCTCTTGCTGTGTCGGGCTATGTTCAAGCATCAAGAACTGTGAGGAGCATTTAGGTGAAGAAGAAATCGCTTTAAAAAATACATATTAGAGAGCTTGCAGCTTATTTTACCTAAACTAAACTTATGTTTGTTACCTAAACTAAACTTATGAGTACAGAGCACAAAATTGACTGGGGAATTACAAAGACACTGGTGTGCTCAAAAAATGCACGAGACAATAACCTTCAGTGTCAATCAATTGCAACACAACATTATTTCGCACACAAGGTCTTCATTATGAATCTTCAAGGCCCAGCCAATCCTTATTGTGTGTTGCACCTTGTAAAACGTGAACTCGACGCTTTGTTACTGAGGGAGTGGAAGATCGACGACAATGTGGGAGATCACCCCAGTAAATACCGGAGGCCATGCTCACGTTGTACGTCTTTGAACTTAAAAGCAGACGACGTAAACAAAAAAGATGTAGCCAGGAGTTCAGAAAAACCACCCTTATTGTGCCTGATGAAGATAACAGCTCAGTTATAGGAAATTAGCAGATACGCGAGTGTCTCCAGTTTTGAAAGTGTGCCTTTTTAAAGTTTTAAATCCATTTTACTTACGTGACTAAGACATAATACGGCACTGGTTGAAGATCCGCACTGTGCAGCCACCAGGATGATGCGGTTTTGTCGTCAAGGGTGTGCATTTTCTTCTCTTTGCTTTGAGTAAGTAGCTGTAACAAGAAAATGTTATGCACTAAACAGCAAATTATTATTTCAAAGTTTCACTCTTTGAACAAAGTGGTAAGGCTGCAAGGATACAGATACCATATTGGTAAATCTGCAGATATTCAGTGTATCGGAATCGATATTTCTTAGCAATTTTTTTACAGGTACCACACTTTAACATCGCTGAGAACGAACTGTCTGCTGACTACCACTATTCTGGCAATGGAAGCACAACACAAAATTTCACCCAGAACAAAATTGGTAAGGCTGCACCGATACCAAAATTTACAGTATTGGTATTGGGTCGGTATCGGCAGCTTGCGCAGAAATATCGATTACTCTGGAGCCGTTTGTGATGACATGCAGTTTGCGGCATTTTGCCCAGGAAATCGGTGAGTATCTTCCTAGACATGGTTTTAAAATAAGGACATGACTGTAAACTCTTCACTACACTTACCAAATCTCTTGTAAAGTGCTTGACCATTTTCGATAGAATGAAAGCGGTTAAAATATCACATGCCTGTTAAATAAAAACTGATTTATTACACAGCCTCCGACATAAAGTACCAAAAACTTTCATTAAGTATTAAAAAAAAAGTTACAGCTTACTACAAAGAAAGCAGGCAAAACTCTTGGCCAGTTGTGATAAAGGTATCCAAAGAAAATCAGACCTATCGGAGTCTAAAAAAAAGAAAAAAATATATCATCAGACATGAAGGAAAGAAGTTTGATTCAGTATAGTTACTACAATTGGGAGAACCACAGTACAGAAAGAGCCATCCCAGTATTCTACCAATAAACGGTAAAGAATTTTTAGCTAGTATATCATAAAACAGTATTAATACCGAATAAGCATACATTATAGGCGAAAATTAACCTTTTGACATAACAGCCAGTGGCCAGCAGATGACAAAAGTTTAGTCGCCACAGTAAAATTTTAGTCGACACAAATGAAAGCCCTTCACTCCTTCCTAGTCACAAAACAAAAATTGCCACGTTTTTTAGGGAATAGGCCTACTTTTTAAATTGATTATTTCCTAGCTCCAGTGCTTCAGCTGCCATAGGCCTCTTTATTGCCGAATCTGAAGAGCAAATGCAAATGTTTTTTATGGTAGTAATTTTTAAATTTATTCAGCTGCTTGGAATTTTAAAAAATAACGTAAAAAAGCTAATTTGAAGACATTAAGGATTCCATCAAACAATCACAATTAAATAACTTTAACAGATTTGTTGTTATCAAATGTGGGAAGCTCTTAAATGCAGTCAAGCTTGTCATGTTAAAAGTGGCCAAAGTGGGTGCATGGTGCTAAATTTTTAGTCGCCAAATGGCTGCATTTAATCGCCAGCTGGCTAGTGGCCGGTGCTAATTTTCCCCTATAGCATACATGCTACAAGCGATGACAACAGTGCTACAACGTGTATTACAGGGTTTGTACTCACCTGCAAACATAAAGTTCAGGACTTTTCTAATCTTGTCAATGAAAATTTAAGAATTACAAACGGATAATTAACAGACAATAAAAACTATTAAAAGCTTTGGCCGAAATGCTTTTAATGCATTTCCTCCCGATTGGCTTTCCTGTACGGCTCAGATTTGTAACATTACTTCAGACTAGGGATGTGCGAGTAGAACATTTTTAATTCGAGCCGAGCCGAGCAGAGTTTGCAACAGAAGAATCTAGTATCGAGCCGAGTTCGAGTATTTGATGGAAATGTTTTGTTTGCTAGTTTCTCTTTAACTTGTTAAGATAAAAAGAACAAAGATGGTGCTTAGCTGACTGTGTGGTTCATGGTCTTCCAGTTTTAAGGATATAACTTGAAAATAGTTTCAGTTATTGACTTTTACTCTGCACCACTGGAAAGCTCTCGTCGAGACGATCAATTTGGTATATTGGAATGTCAAAATCGGTCAAAAATTGACGAAGTTATCGCATTTACGCCGAGATTCGAGTTTTTCGAGTATGGACGCGAACAGCGAGCCGAGTTCGAGTATAGGTTTCATACTCGGCTCGGCTCGAATTTTTCGAGTATCGCACATCCCTACTTCAGACGCGTGTAAATGTTGCAAAAGCATTCAGTTTTCTACTTTACCCCTCGTGAGAAACGGTTTTGCAACATTCGCTCTAATGTAAATGTTGCAAAAGCTATTTCGTGCAAGATGCTCGAATATAGTCAGGGCTCGAAATGAGCGGTATCGCATCGCAATTTGCACCACAAATTTAAACTTTAGCGATGCAAAATTAAATAATGTATAGCAGTTTAGCGACGCAACTGTATTAAAGGAGACAACATAATAGGCTAATCATGATTGTGGTGGCTGACACGGAGATGCTAATCCCTCCTAATTTATAGGCAGGCTAAACATTGCACATGTATGCATTGGTCCTACCACCACCTTCGGTATTTAGTTGGTGGTGCTTTCGTTTCAGACACAGGTCAAAATAGTCTTAATGTGCATAGTCTTGACCAAGCATCCGTGTGTGTAGCAAAGTAAATGTGAAACAAAAATGGATATTGTTTCAAATAAAGTAAACTTTTGTATTGTTTTTTTACTAAATAAACTATTCTTTAAAAGTTTCTAATAATTTTTTCGTGATTGCTATGCAAATTTCTATTTTGTATCGCAATTCTGCTATGCATTTTTTCTAAGACAATTCGAGCCCTGATAGTGATAAGGTTATGTCGACTTCAAGAAACAAAATCACACCTGAACCACCAGGAAGAACACAGTTCACAGTTCTACTTGACTTTTCGGAGAAAATACCGTTATCTTTCTTCAGAAATACACGCACACCACGGAAGACAAAAAAAAAATTCTCACAGCACCATTCGTAAACAAAAATTCGAAAGGACGCGCGTGGAGAAGCTGTCCACGGTATTTTCTCCGAAAATTCAAGTAGAACTGTGAACTGTGTTTTTCCTGGTGGTTCAGGTGTGATTTTGTTTCTTGAAATATCTTTGCAAAACCACTGTAATTGCCGTTTACTGGTTTTTGTTAAATTATGTCCACAATTCTACTAACCTCTCGAAACAAACTTCCTGAATAAGGATCGATGCCCTGTTCATATAAAAATATACCTTCAGTCACTGAAAGAAGAAAAGTGCACTATGTTACTTAAACAGTTGCCTACTTGTGTGCACGCACAACATCAGTTTAAGACAGTATGAAAATTTAGCTTTATCGGCTAACTTTTCCCACACTTTAAAGGAACAAGTTTTGAGAAACTTATGGGGGAAGGAAGCAAGATGAACATGACCTCCCATGTACACCGATTGCATCTGTGCATCAGATATAGGGCCTACCGTGTGTATTGTAAAAACTCTTATCATTACCCAAGACATTGACTTACTTTTGCTATGTCCAGCAATTATTAGAGACAAGCTATTACACCGTTTCTGACAGTGAATTACAATTATTGTTTAAATGATGTTCATGATTTGTCACATGTGCCTTCAAATGTTTGCCCATACACAATGATTGGTCATGTATGATTACTGCTCATCAATCTTCAATTTGTTTCCTCCGCCCCATCCACAGATTACACACTTATTCTTGCAATATTCTTTGTTACATGTTATATTGAAGCAATCAATTTTATACGAAGGGCAAGCTATTTTACCGAGAATAAGCATTTAACTTAGTGACAGAGCGGTAATAGAGCTCATACTTTAAAATGAAGAAGCTGATCTGGTCTCGATGACCACAAAGGTAATCCTGGAAAAGCTCCAGTCGGTCTCTGCCGAACAGCGTAGTCTCCTTGAGCAGCTACTGACCTATTCTAGACATTATCTTGACACCGTGTGATGATCAGAGGTTCCGTGGATCGAATACCTGGGTTCCCTACCTTTACCATCTAGACTTGTTTAGGCTCCTTTAAAAACATCTAGCAACGTTTAAAATTGAGACGGTTCGTTTATATACATAAACGGTTTGCTTCAGAAGTCGTAATGTTCCAAGAAATTTACTCACAAAAAAAAAGGCCATTATAAGCAATCAAACCATTACATTTTAATTTAACCCGCTTTAATTTAATTACCGTTTAACCCCCAACCACTTAATTTAATTACCGTTTAACCCAACCACTAACTGTGAAACCCAACTCTCTTACAGTGTTAACTGTTAACAAGCCTAACAATATGTGAAGAAAACAGTGCATCTATATGGGTAGGCCTATGAAACTTATCCACTAACATTACCACGGGGAAAAAAAAGTAAAAAAGTAACGAATTTAATACAACTACTGAATCGCATATTGGGAAACAACACTTCCACTACAGAAGCAGTTTCGGGCCATCAGCAAATCAATGGGCAAAACATGTCGGTAAACAACACAACAAGAGAAACCGTTCATGCAGCAAGGATACAGGTCTACCAGAGAATATAGGGTTACTAGGGATGTACCGGGTACCCAGTAATTACCCGGTACCCGGCCACTTTTGAGGGTACCCGGTACCCGGCCGGGTAACTGACAATTCCGGGTACCCGGTGCCGGGAAATAACTACAATAAAAGCCCGTATTTAGTAAAGGTGTTGCCGATGAGAAAGCTTAAAGTAAGACTGTTTTCAACTTCCTCTGTCTTACTTCACCTCCCTCCCCTATCTCTTTGCTAATGAACTCACCCTAGGGCAACGGAAGTTGGTGTACCGTTTCATCCCCCCCTACCTCTGCCAAGAGAAGAGTGGACCAGCTACGCGAATGTATTGTAAGCACAGATCGTCTAATTTATTGTTTCCGCATCATAATCTTGCATTACTTAATTTTTCATACTAACGTGAGCCAAACATTGTTTGAAGAGAAATCTTGGTAGAATCGCTTAATTGTTGTCTTTGCATCGCATCGAAAGTATTATGCATCGGAATTTTAAAAAATTGTAAATTTTGAAAAAGTTTTTCAGTTTTCGGTATCAATGATATGGAGTTTCAAGTTTTAATCTCTTTTAGTATTTACTTAAAAGATATAATATTTTCATAAGTTTTTTTTATGTAAGTTCGGATTTTTTTAAATGGGAAAAAAAAACTAATTTTTGGAGAGCCACTTAATTTCCACTTCATTTCTTTGATTAATCGATTTTTGTAAACTACCCGGTTTGGGTACCCGGTACCCGGCAGGGTACAGTTCGCAATACCCGGAAATTACCCGGTTCCCGGTACCCGGCAAAAATCGTACCCGGTACATCCCTAAGGGTTACCACACTTTTACACAAGTTACTGGGTTAGGGGAAGGGGGAAACCTCCCCCAATCCTACCATTTTTACTACAGTTTGTCCGTGCCCCCTTCCTCCCGTAAGTTTTCCAAACATTTTAACTGCAGGTCATGTTTCGGGACTGGAAACATAAAGGAATACGAGAGCCGAAATAAAAGTTAAATTTATGTTGAAACGATTTGACAGTAGACCACAAACTACAGTAGCACACTATCCCAAAGCTACGAGAGAATCCAGATAGGCAGTAGTGTTAAATAGACCCCTGGAAGGCCGGGACTACTTTAGTAAAAAGGAACAGTACGTTTTAATTGACATTTTTGTTTTTTTTTCCTTTTTTTTTGTAGCATTTCTGCCTCTTCTTAGCCTTTTTTCTCGGAAAGCCATTTTTATGCCTTTAGACTCCCTCTTGGGCACTGCTGCACCAGCGAATGGCGAGACGGAAGACCCAAAAGACCATTTTTTTTGTTAGTTACAGAGATTTTAGCGAAAAGGGCAGGGACAATAACCCCCTCCCACTCTTCTATGTCTATCCCACTGTCGATAGGCCATCAGGTTTTTTGAGACCTATATGGAAAATGCCCCTTTGCAACGTTGGCTATCCCAACTGCTGAATCTTTCATGTTCGCCCCAGTGCGTCCTCCTGTCTTACGCTGGTTTGTCATTGGGTTGAAATTTGTCATTAGACATTTTTGCACCCAGCCATTTAGGGACACAGCTAATTATCACCAAACCGAAGAATTATTTCTTTCTTTGAATTACGTAAATGCTGAATAAAGCAATAAATATTTAGTAGGTTTACTTTTAAACAATCTTGACATTGTTTATTCCAAGTTACAATTTTACAGTAAAGGGCTCCTGGATTTAAGCGATCCACAGCAATGCGATGCCACCCAAACATCTTCATTCATACAGCCTACCTAAAAACCGAAGAGATGTATTAAAAACGGGTTTTTAAAAAAAAATTTGGCACAAGTCTACTTCACGCATATGGCCCAAATTTTAAGAAAAAGACAAAAAACTTGCCTTAAATTGGCTGGAAAGGCAATACAAACTGATTCCAAGCCGCGGAAACGTGTTAAAACCATGTTTTCACTGATCCCATGTTTTAAACCCAAGGTGTTTGATCCCAAGCCGCGGCAGTCTCGAGGCTGACGACGCCGCGCAGTGAAGCACCACAAGTGAAACGCCAAACCCCAACCAGTTCATTACAAGTGAAACGCCAAACAGAAGCCGGTACCTATAACCTAACCTAACCGACAATAACAACAAAAGCACACGCAACTGACAATAACTACCCGCGTATCTTAACTGTTTACGAAAAAAAATATAAGTTTCCCTGCTCCGCAAGGCCCCGCGAGTGAACGCATACACCGTATAAATGTACGGATTGCGGAGCTACAAATTGACCGATTGAAGTCGTTTTAACACATTTCCGCGCTATAAAACAGACTGTTCCTGGATGTATGAAGGTGCTGGAGCCATTTGGAATCAATTTCAGAAGGATATCGGGTATGGGTGTATTCTAGACTTTAGCCAATTTTTTTACAGTAATCAGTTTACACAGTTGCCAATAAAATTTCAAATATTGTTGTAGGCCCGTTTAAATCAGGTTTAAATCGCATTGTTGAACTTGACACATAATTTAGTGCACCGGTGCAAAGGAGAACCTAAGATGGTAAAAGATTTTAAATTTAGCAATAATATAAAAAGTAAATATTAAAAACCTCGTTTCCATGAGTTCATAATCGTCGAAATTTCCCCGTTGTTTCGAATATAAGGCGCCAAAGAAGACGACATAAGCCAAAATCTAATCGCCGCTCCCAGCCCAACCATCATCCAAGTGGAGGCCGCCATCTTGCAGAACGGAATCGCACTTTACGTTGCCGGGCGCGACCAGTGCATTCGAATAGTAATTCTGTTTGACCCTTATTTAAGCCGGCTAATAAATCTAACGTGTTGTGTCATCGAAAAGGTAAAATCAAATATATATTTCACAATAAGATTATATTTAATTTGATTTTCAGTCATCACATTAATATTAACTTTATTTATCGGAATTGAACTACCGAGAATCCTTCTTCGCATGTAAGGTTATATAGAATAATTTATCGAACGCACCACAGAACATGTTCAGTGTTGGTTGCTTTTTTTTGCATACCTCAAATACGGAAATATTATACACGGATACTACTGGATTTGTTTTAAACGATTACCACTAAGTTACAGTGATTTACTTGAGATATAATAAACCAGTAATTGAGAATAATTATTTAGTAGTGTGGCTTACAATTGTAAAGTTTCTCCTTTGGAATTTGCTAACTATGAACAGCTGGTTATCACGTGCAGACGCCCACTTTCACTTTTCGACTGTTTGTTTAACGGGTGTATTGTATTGTTTTTCTCGGTTCAAACTTGAAACTTTTTTACAGTTTCAAGTTCGCTGTGACAACAATTGTGCTTGCTTAGAAATTGTAAACAGTTGTAAGTAATCTGCGACAACAATAAGTGCTTGCTTAGAAAAAGTGTAGGTATCTCGTTACTTTCTTGTTTTCGTGTGACTCGTGCAAATTCGTTTGTTTAAGAGAATTTTGAACTTGTAGACTGACGAACTATAGTAGTAGGCTTATTTTTCATAGTTGACACATTAGTGTTTCCCCGTAGCATTCTGTCTGACGTAATGCTTGAGCATTGATCTTTATTGATCGCCTTTTTGGGTGTATTCTACCCGATTTATTGGTGAGATAACTGAGTACCATGACTGTAAGTAAGCTACAGTAATGTTTATAAAATGGTTGTTTTGTTATCTATTTTATTTTTTGTTTATTGAGACATTGGCTTGGTAACATTATATGAATATTCATGTGCGTACCTAATTAGGAGCAAGGTCCATATAGTTCTTCTTTTTTTTCCGGTAAAATTTTTTTTTACATCGTGTAGGTCAGCGCGCCAACAGTCACAACTGCCAAGAACTTGTAGCACGTAGGCTGTTAGTTTTGCTATCTGCCACTCCTCTTCTAAACATAGTCTCTTATAATAGAAGTGGCATCGCTTTGTTGTCGATTAGATTGTTGCCAGGTTGTAGAATTCTGGTTTCACGTTTCAGTTTTAAAAAATGTGGCCCAGTTATTTGATGGTGAAGTTACTGGCGGAGACCAAAGCGAGTAAGATCGGATACTCCACTGAACTTGGGAGTTGGTGTGTTTGTCTGTCTAAGAAACGATAAGGGAATTTTGTTCTAATTTGGTTGAAATTTCCTGACAAGGGGAAAAAAGTGTCTCCTCACCAATCTGCTTCATGTTGCGCTAGAATTATCTAAAATGATGAAGCTGAACAACTTTTTCCCATACCGCTTTTGGAGCAAAGGCCATCTATTGGTGAGTTGTTTGCCAAATTTGACGACTGATAGGAAGAAAACGGGCTCTCGACCGATTTTTTTTTTTTTTAATGTCAATGGACTAAGAATTAACTGCTGAATAACGTTTTCTATTCCATTTTTGGGGCAAACGCACCGTTTGGCCGTGGTGAAGGGCCAAAGTTAGCACTGCACGAGGTGGGCCGTGATGTTATATTGTTGCTGGCCGGCAGGCAGGCTCGAGGCAGATGGCGCCGTTCAGGAAAGCATGAAACTGGGCAAGCCCAGCAAGTGAAACGCCAAACCCCAACCAGTTCATTACCTCAAGTGAAATGCCGAAGCCGGTTTCTAACCTAACCGACAATAACAACAAAACCACACGAAACTGACAATAACACCCCACTTATCTGTTTATGGGAAAAAATATCAGCTGGGAACATGGAAGAAAACGGGCTCTCATCCATCAGCGCAAAGAGTGCGGCTTTCATTTATTTCTGACGGCCTTTGCCCCAAAACTTTTATGGGAAAATGTGGTTCAGCTGATCATTTTACATCATTCTAGCCCAACAAAAGATCGATCGGTGAGGAGCCCTTATTCTTCCCATAAGCCAGACGGTCCTAGGCGGTTCACGAGTGGTGTGCCCATTTTTAACTATGCCCATAATTTGGAACATTAAAAGGAGTGCTTTTTTTTTCCTGGCAATAAATTGAATAAAAAAGAATTTGTTTGGAAATGCAAAAAAATGGTTATGCGTAACACTTTTTTTAAAAATTGTTGTACCGTGGATCTCAGTTATTACTTTTACATTTAAGAGCACCAAGAAAGCTAAGAATCGAGAAACACGCATTATACAATAGACTGTCCCTTTAATGGTCTGAAACAATGTGTCACTTATTTTGGTAACGTAGCCTTCTCCCACACTTTTGAACACTAATGCGTATTGCTGTACATTTCCAAGTCTCACATATTTTTTTTTTCTTTGCAGCTCCCTCGAAGCATGGCTGAACATCATGGTGCTTCACCCACACGCCAACAACCCGTTTGCATCGCCACCTTGGTCAGTATTATTCAAGACACAAAGCCACAACCCAGGCCGCTTCCTATGCCATCTTCCCTGCCCGACTCTTCAAGCTTTCGGAAATACACAGATTCTGACTTCCTTCACGAGCGGCTTTTATTGGGTTTAGATTGTGATGAAGTGTATCCTGGGATTTACATAGGTGATGAGTAAGTAGTAAATATAATTAATGTTGGCTAAGCAGCTCCTATGTCACAAAATTAGAACAAGTTTACAAAGCAATTACGGTTAACTATAAAACTCTTTGTATGTAAAACCCTTAACTCGTCCAAAATGGCTTCTGGGAAGGGATGCTATTAATGAATAAGGGCGTAACAAACGATAACAAACCCCCAACCTGGAAAATGGCTTCTTCCCAGCACAAATTGGTAAGGGCGGATTGAATTTGTGGCTGAGTGAGCAAAGTGAACAGAAATCAATGTTTCTTAACTGCCTCGGGGCAACTGACCTTCCCTCCCAACCCAGAGACAACTACTATTCCCTTCTTATCTTCCTTGCCCAAGTATAACTGTGCCTCTTCCTCCCTTTCCCACAATATATTTGCTCCACAACTCCGGTCGCTCCGCTCTATTTTTTAAATTTGTATACTGAATCATCGTCAACTCCTTCCCCCCCCCAACCCCAAAAACAGCTTCTCCCCAACTCGACGACCCCAACGTTAAACTGTACAGATCATGAGGATTCAGAATGGAATGAGGACAAACCTGCCACGTGGCTTCGTGTACCAGAATGGCTCACACAAATTTTCCAAAAAATTACTCGTAAGAATAAGACTGGCATCATTTGGATTCGCTAACCATAGCCAGGGCCGTTAAGGCTTTTTGAATGAACTACTATATGCCTTCCCTCACGTGTTACTACTTCAATAAGGAGCCCGGAAAAGGGTTGGGGGGGGGGGGGGGGGTATACAGAAAGGTGACGGGGCAAAACTAAAAAGAAAGAAAGGAGCAGGACTAAAGAGGGATGTGCTGATTGAGTGAGCGCAGCAAATAACAATCGGTGTTGGTCAGCCGTAAGTAATACTAGGTATAGCCATGATTAGGCAAAGCAAATGAAATCTGCGTTTGTCATCTGCGTGCAACTGCCTTCCCTCCCCAGATATAATTGTGCCCCCACCCATGATGTTGCAGCCGCTTCCCCCCTCCCCCCTTCCTGAATATATTCCATCCATAACGCCAATCGCTACTCTCAATTTTTTTTTATTTTCATGACTGAATCTTCGACAACTCCCCTCGAAAAAAAGCTTCCCAAAGGGACTAGCACAAATAGGTAATGGTGAAATTCATCAAGGGATGCACTGATTGAGTGACTAAGTGAACGGAAATCAATATTAATTCGTTAGCCACCTCAGGGCAACTGCCCTACCCTCCCCAAATATTAACTGTGTCCTTACACCAATATTTTCACTCTACAATCCTGGTTGCTCCGCTATATTACTTTAACTTTCATACTGAACCTCGACAACTCCTCCAAACGCCCCCCCCCCCCCCCCCCCCCCCCACCACCACCCCGGAAACTACTTCTCCCCAACTCCATAGTCCCCCAAGTTAAACTCTATTGCGCCACAAGGATTCAAAATAGAAAAGGGAAAGCATTTGAGTGTTTGCTTTGCCTACCGATTCTATAAACCTACTAGCGGCATGACGTGCCAGAATGGGTCATGAATATTACTCAACGAAAATTTACAATAATTATTCGTAAGGGTAAGACTGGCATTATTAGGTTCACTAAGCATAGCCAGAGCCATTAACTCTTATTGAATGACCTAATACACGCCCTCCCCTCATGTGTTATGGCCTCGTTAAGTAGCCCCGGAGGGGATGGGGGGGGGGGGGGGGGGTATGCGGAATGGTGGCAGAGCAAAAATGGAAAAAAGGAGGGAGAAACAGGACTGAAAGGGGATGCGTTGATTAAGTGGGCAAAGTGAACGAAAATCAGCATTGGTCAGCCATAAGTAAAACTGGCGTCATTTGGATCCACTGAGCCAGGTCATTAAGGCTTATTGAATAACGTAATACACGTGTTATGGCTCACAAAAAATTACTGGCAGCATTTGGGTTTACTAAGCACATCCAGAGACATTAAGGCTTATTGAGTGACCTAATACACATGTTATGGCTTATTATGTGGCCCAGATACACTGGAGCAAGCCAGTGAAAATGTGATTAAACGTAACACAGATAAAAGGTGGCAACTATGGAAGGGAACAGTAATTATTTGTCTCAGTAAAAAGCCATCACAGATACATAAATGTTGAGCATTCCATTTGCATGATAGTCTCCCACCGTGCGAAGCGCAGGCTTTGGCTAGTATCTGATAGTGGCAAGGAAAGGCTAAATGGTCAAATGTGTTAATTTCATCAATCTTTCTGGTGATTTACACCCACATGATGAAATTTTTAAATACCTTTACTTCCGAATACAAAAAGAGTAACTGAAAATTGTTGTTGCACCATTTTAAGTAAGAAGTCAAAATTTTAACGTTTTGGTCAGGGCCGGAACGAGAAATTATGTTTGGGGGTTCAGACTGCAGACGTCACTTTTGCGCTCCCTCCACCAGCTAGTACAGGGGAGATCGATGAATCTTCGTTGGCGTCTTATCGGCGACGGTTTTTATACATATAACACACCACAAACACAGTAAATGTTGGTTGTGCTAAAAGCATGTATTTTTACTGTCTCCCCCACTGCCACCAAAGCCAAAAAGTGTCACAGAACAACTTTGTCAAACTGAGTACCGACGCCTACAAAACTGAACCTTTCTATGGGGGATGGGGGTAAGTTGGTGTATGCGTCAACAAATTTTCTGTGCATCTATCTGACACTGGACATTTCCTACCAATAAATCTAACACGTTATATTTTCCAAAAAATGCATTGCAGTTAGCTTTCATGTGTCTTAATTTTATTTTAGTCCCAATCATAACTCCAAGTTTGCTTGTAAGTAATTAGCAGGCAGAAAGCTGGCAAAACAAAACGCTCAGTCTGTCCTAGGAAAGTCACGAAAACCATGTTCTTGGATAGTTATTGGTTTTGTAGTACTTTGTTGAGGTAAAACGTGGTGTGTGAAACCATCGAAAAAAGCTTTGATATCCCATCTTTTGTCTTTCAGAGGAGCAGCTAAAAATAAAGAGTATCTCCACGGTATTGGAGTAACTCATGTTTTGAATGCAGCTGAAGGATTGCATATTGGTCAAGTAGACACCAACTCTGCGTACTACAAAGGTTCTCCAATTGTGTATCTAGGCCTCCCTCTCATGGATCTTCCGGACTCGCAGATTGCGGTCCATTTTCAAGAATCGGCAGATTTCATTGATGGGGCTTTACAATCTAGGGGTAAGCAACTAAATTTATTTTCAAGAATAGATAAACTTATTTTGGGGGAAAAGTTTTGGGGGAGGTGTTTGGTCTACTGTGCATAAAAAAAAAGGGGGGGCCAGTAGTGTCATTTTGGTATAGCGATTTCTAATGGAACCTTATCTGGCCATGGCGGTAGCAGTTAGGCAAACCTTTGTGGGTTATTCTCAGATCCACACAGATTGCCAGGATATGGCGGAGGTGAGCCTTGCGTGTACCTAGCTCACGTCCACTCGTAATGGTGGCTTGGGCTTACTGGGGTGGTGGTCGGGTGACTAGTCCTGTACACCAATTTGGGTCATACCCGAAGAGGCCGCTACCTTGCAACATAGCATCGTGTGTATGTACGTGCTTGTGTGTATTGAAAAACAACTTGCGTATCATCATACAACGTAAATTAAAGTGTGGCTGGGCTGAACAAACCCCAAGTTAGTATAAAGCAAAACAAACTTGGCAATGGCTGGGATTCAAATTAAGCCTCAATGACTTTACTATCTCTTTCCAACTGCCAGCCAGTGGGTTCTAAATCCTAGTGATTGTTTAAGTATTTTGGCTAAAGATGAGCATGGTCCTGGTACAAATCCTGGTGGTGCTTAGCACTTAGGGTATTTGCTTTAGGGGTGGCATGATACCAACATTTTTTATCTAGTGCAACCTTCACAAAGTGAACTGTGTGGCACTCCCATTTGGCCAGTAGACATGAAAATACTTTCTATTACCCATTATTTCCTCACTATGTACGCAGAATTTAGCAGTTGTGCTGTTAATTTATGCTTAAATATTGTTTCCATTAAACTAACTCTCCACTTGTTGTAGAGCCCTTGTAATTGCTCACGCAACACTGCAAACCATCGAGGTTGGCACGATAATTCGATAAATTAGAAAAATTGCGATACGACAATCGACGAAATTTTTTTATCGTGATAGTATCGAATTGTCGATTGACATGCCTCCCTAATTAGCTCAACTGAAATTGCTGAAGTGCTTTGGTAGGTATTCTCCAGCTGCACTGTTCAAGTCTTCATGTATTTTTTAAGGAAAAAGCCAGATCATGTAAATGAAACATGGCATACTACCATACACCAGGTGCTAGACATCACCAGGACCATAGAAGTTTCCAACGTATAACAAAGTACAGCCCCAAACTTACCAATTTTTTGTTCTACCACAAAATGCATCCACTTATTAAGGAATTTAAAAGACCTGCATTCCTTGTAATACTAGCTCAGTTGGCAAATAAGTTGGTCCTGATGCCAGGTCAAGTTTAGGCTAGGATCAAATATTTACTTTCAGTAAAATTAAGTTAAGGGTCGAAGGAGTCATGCCA
Organism: Lithobius niger; assembly: GCA_023313725.1. Classification (NCBI taxonomy): domain Eukaryota; kingdom Metazoa; phylum Arthropoda; class Chilopoda; order Lithobiomorpha; family Lithobiidae; genus Lithobius; species Lithobius niger. Next base: position 67,082 of record JAHWFP010116008.1, on the reverse strand, counting down.
GTCAAACACTGGTTGAATTGAATCAGCTTGTCAACCTTGCAGCTGTCAGTTTTCCATAACGGACATTGGGCATGGAGCGTAGCTTAGTGATGTTTAAACAGCATGCATCACTTTAACCTCTTCAATGCTGTTGTTCCTGATGATGGAGGTAACTTGGGTAAAATCAGCAAATTTATAATTATTAGCTGTAGGTCCAGGAAAATTGAGACGGGCCAAATCTTGTAGTTGATTTGGCTAAATGCATCCCAACTGTTGTACAAATCAGCACACTGCACAATTTCTTTAATGATATTGTGCAAAACAACACCAATACTCCTTGGTTGGGTTGAGCAAGCAAAGCAAACAAGTTCCAAGTAAATAATGTAATAACAACAAGGAGGAGGGGGGGAAGGGACAGAAACCCTGTTACCCAGGCGCTTTTTGCCTTTCGATTTGTACTTGGAGTAACGATGAATTTTCAGTAATCGCTAAAATATAAAGTGTTACAAAGCTTTACAGGAATCTTAACTAATTTTCATTTTGTTTGTTATTGTAGGCAAAATCTTAGTTCATTGTGTGATGGGAATGAGCAGATCGGCTACCATCGTCATTGCATATTTGATGTTGCGGAAAGGTCTCACTGCAGAATCTGCAGTACGGGCTGTTCGAATGAATCGAGATATAAGACCAAACGATGGATTTTTGCAGCAGCTGTGTGAACTTGATACACAGCTACGCGGACAATCACCTACTCATTCATCGAGACTATGATCCTATATACAAAGAATTGTAGAAAAAGGACTAATATAATTAATGTACATGTTCGTTGTGCTGTGCAAATTTTAAATAAACTTTTGTAAGCTAGTGATTTTGTTGACCTGACTTATTCTGACCGTAACCCCGCCCAGAAAATTAAAACGTTGAAGGAGGGTGAGGAGACTGCTACACATAATCTAATTTGGTGTACTTTAGGTAACACGTATAAAATAGTGTTATATCTTAAATATTTCAAAATTTTGAGACCCTAAGTTTCAAATTTTTATTTTCACTTTTTAGTTATTAGGTAAATATCGGGGGAGTCGTACATTTTCTCGTCAAGTATTTTTTTCACGTTAGGATCTTCTCCCAACGTTATGCTTTAAAAACAAACAATTTTGAAAAGGGACGCATTTCCCGTGTTTTACATTACTGTTCCTATGTTAAAGAGCGGAATCCTTTATTTAAAACTTCTGCCACCCTCAAATCCATAACGGATTATGTTAAAGCTGATCATAAATTTATTCCAATGTCCCGTTAGAAATAGTATCCCTGTTAGCCTGTCAGTTACATTATTGGCAAAGGTGAATACTCGACTGAGTTTGGATTGTGTGTATCTGTTTTGTCTGTGTGCGTGCAACAGGTTAAAGTTTGCAATTTTGTTCAGTTTGGTCACATTTCATGACAACACGTACATGTTTTGTCATTGGTTGGATAAGTTCAAGACAGTTCAGGACTAGATGAAATGCCTATTAAAATATGCTACAGAGAGCATTGCTGGCAGGGCCGGATTAACAATGAGGCAAATGAGGCAGCTGCTTCGGGCCCCAGGTAGTCTAGGTGCCCCCACGACTACTTACATTTTTTTTCAGTTTTTTTTTTAATGGTGATTGTCGTGATTGTCTCAGGTTTGTTGGAGTTAGATTAGGTTTTGTGAACCTTATCAACTAATTTCCTTCTCTGTCAACAAACAAAATAGCTGCTCACTGACTCAGTGACACGTCTACGTATGGTGGAAAAGAGACATGTTTTCCATCGGCCGTCAGGTTGTAACGTTGTACCTTCTATGCTTGCGACTGCAGCGGACCGAACAAATAAAGTAAAGTTTTTTCGCAAAATTTGACCAAATTTTTTAAACAGAATGGGGTTTTTGATCCAGAAACTTGGTGCCCATTTTCACTTTAAATAAACCCATTTGACTTTTAGACATTTTCAGGTCTACCTTTTTTATTATCAATTAGCTCTCACCCACAAAGCTCTCATCCACAAAGTATTCTCTACTGACGAGCCCAAACAAGGGCGAAACAGTCTGTCTAGAGATCTTTGTGGGTGAGAGCTAATTGATATTAAATGATCAATTGGTAAAAATTGTCCCAGGCCTGGGTGTCAGCCATTCAGTAGAATGGAGCCCCAAACAAGCAGACGTTTCTGCTATTTCGCTTGCTGAAACCGTATTCGTTTCGCACTTGTCATCTACCTTTTTTTCTGGCCACTTGCCTACCCTACGTAGATTGGGGCCCCGGATCCAAATCGGTGTCTCGGGCCCCAAAATGTTTTAATCCGGCCCCGATTGCTGGCTCAGCCAATCACAACTACAGAGATTCATTTGCAATATTTTGATCACTCCACACATTAGGGAAAAATTAGTTTGTAGATTTGGGCTAAGTATTCAACCTTTGTAGCTACCTAGGCCAAAAATGATTTTAAGGACTGAACCCATTATTTTACCCTTCTGGCCAAGCTCCCCCTGCCCCCTCTTTCCCCCAACACACACACACACCCGTAATTAAAAAAAAAAATTATTTTAAATCGGCTCTTAATTTGGGCATTGCTCATATAATTCCACTTTTTGACGAATTTTTACCTCTGCATTTGTATTAACAGACTGCATAAGAATTTTTTTTATTTCTTTTAAAATCACGTGTTGGGGATAAAGTCCTGTCGAGCAAATATACTGTCGAGAAAATATCTCACAGGATACCACTACTCTGATTGTGAGATGTTGGAATTGAAAGTTACATTACTGTCAAGGATTCCTTGTGCTAACTCCGTGGTTTAGTTCCTGGCAGCGGCCAACGTGTGAGGGAACGTTGCAGATTTGTGTATTCAACCTTAACTGGCTTTGACGAACGAAACCGAGATCACAACGGGTCGATGGGTTCTTCGTGTAGGTTTTTTTAAACCTTTCTGCCTGTCTAAATGTATTCACTGCAGGTATCTAGGGTCGATTAGGACTGATCGTTATGGGAATCACTTACGTTCACACTTTATGGCAGACGTTTGTTGGCAAATAAGGTGGTAGGTGGAACCTACGTTCTCTGTTTTGTAGCTTGTGACTTCGGGGAAGAATGGGTGGTCTCATTGCTTACCTATCGCTGACGTGAACATGGTAGAGGCGCTCTGTTTGGCAACTTGTCAGGCAATGGATACTCCTGCTACTGGTGTTCGGTGAGCCTCGAAACGAATTTGCTGCTGCTACCCAAAGATCGTAATAGTTTTTCAGGAGTGTCAGGCCCCAACCCTGGTAGGGTCATTTTGAGAAAGGGTATGGCATCATTATTTAAGGACCAGTGGGTTTGTGTTCAAGTGGACCCCGATATTCTACCGAGCTCGTTCTGGTCTGGCTCTTTCTGGGTCCCCTGTAGGGTTTGACGAGCTGGCATTGGGTTTGCTATCTGCCACTCTTTTTTTTTTTTTTTTTTTTAAATAATAGCCACACATTTATAAAATATGTATCGATGTCGTTATTTAGACGGGAAAAATGTAAACTACAGTACAGGTTGACAAAGATTCAGGTAGACCAGTCAGCGCCATCTACAGGCAGCACAAAAGACGTGAAAAACATTTTAATTCGTAACTCGTCCGTTCAACCCGTATCAGTTCTTTTTGTGCTTTGGAATATACAATAGGGCAAGATTTGAGATAGGCAAGTAAAAACTGCCAAAAGCAACTTAACATTTTTTTGAAAGAATTCAAAAAGGACACATTACAGATCACAACTGCTAAATCTTTACTTCAAATTTTGTGAGAAAATTACGGACTAGGATACATATTAAACAACCATATTTTTTACATGTATATCTTTGGAGTTGCTGTTCTTAAATTTGTCTACGAGCAGCTTTTCTTCATATTGAACTTTGTGTCAGCTGCTCTTAAGCACAAAGAGGTACAAAGAGGGCGTTGTTTTGGCTGAAAAATGTTAAAAGAAAATAAATCAATATGGTCAGATAATGAGGTTAAAAAGGGTTGTTGGGGGCCTGTGGCGGTGTCCTCAACGTGCTCAAGAGGACAATCGTTGAGGCAGAAGGAGGTCTTTGGAATGGAGCAAAGGAAAAAAATCTTGATGTGGTGGAGAGGTCATTTTAATTACCTAGCTGCGTACTCGAAACAATATTTGTTCAGGGCAGACCTCTGGTTTTTTTTTTTATTTGGTATAAATGGATGCATATTTTTAGAAATATATTTCATGTGAAGAATGCGGATTATTTTGTTGGCATGTCTTATTGTCGTAAATTAAGTAGTAACACATTCCATCCGATTTTAACCAAGCGCAAACCAGGCAATTTTTTCCCCCTTGCTTGGCACAAGTAATTGTTAATTCTGGTACCGTTTCGTTTTTTATTGTTCTTTATCTTTCTTTATCTTTATACCAATAATTTATACCCTAAAAATGTATACCCTACAAATTCTTGGTTATACCCTCATGGTATAACCTATTACTGGGATTCTCCCTGCTGCAACTTGTTTCATAATTGCCATAGACAGTCCTTTCGGTTTGGTCATACACAGCAGTATCCGTGTATATATATGATTGAAGTCCTCTTTCCAGCAAAACTTCTATTCAATTTATTTCGACCAAACTTGGCCAGATAGTAGGTAGGTTGGACGGTATATTTATACCACAAATTATGCAATTCTGTGAAAGAGTAAAAGTAGGGAGCCACACGTGTTCACTTCTTGTTGTGTGACACCATTTCAGAAAAAACTACTGCACCTGCCTAAAATCTGAAACGTGATCTAAGCCAGACATTTCCTTGGCCTTCATCGTCACAGACACTACTTTTTTAATTGGTCAAGCCATTAAAAAAGTTGATTGTTGAAGGGTTAAATGAAAGAATCCGTGTTTCAGCTAGATGCATACAGATTTAAACCAAATGAAACTACGTTGTTAATTCGGCCTCGAAATTGGCAGCTGAAAACAATAGAATGGCACATTTATTTCGTAGATTCAAGCTTTCAGAGCTGGGCTGAATTGTTTCGAATTGGGCAGCAACAATCGACTGCATGCATAAACCTTTGCAATGCGACGCCATTAGCCGTAAAAAAGGTACACGGATTACAGACAAAAACGGCAAGTGTGCCGTAAAAAAGGGGTTGTATGATTGAAGTTTCATTGACTTGTTAAAATGTACACGGACAAAAAATTGGTAATTTTCAATTGAAATAATCAAATGTACAATTGAGAAAACTGCATCTGTTTAAGTGCTGTTGTTCTTTACAAATCATATATTTAAAATGTAAAGCACAACAGCACTTAACACATTCTCAATTGTACATTTGATTATTTCAATTAAAATCATTTAAACTACAATAATACAACCCCCTTTTTTTTTTTACGGCACACGTGAAGTTTTTGTTTGTAATTGTTTTTATATTCCATTAAAAGTAGGTGTAATAAAGTAATGCACTCATTTTGTAGACAAATAACCAACATGGTTAGTGTTATGTTTACCCTCTTCAGTACCTGGGACGCAGCTAAAGTACAAAGAGCTAGCTTCACAACATTTCCTAGGAAGCCCGAAAGAAGTGGTGACAGGGCCTTGGTCTCCAAGTCAGGAGAATGAGAAATTTATAGTGGTGCTGATAATGTATACATGGAACTTTTTAACAGTGAGTATTTCCTGGCACTAAAGAGGTTAATGAACATCAAGAAACGAGTACAAACATGCTTGAAATTCTGAAATTGTGCATAATCTGTTCCTGAACTATCGTTGTAGCTTTTTATGTTAGAATGGCATGCACGGTGGACCGACGGGTATAGGGACAGTATAGAGTATGGTGTTTTACTGCCCCCCCCCCCCTTCCTCAATCGGTTTACTTTTACCCTATCTGCCAATATAATACAAAGCCACTGGCACCTTGCCAATAGGTGGGCAAAAACCAGCCTAGAGATCACAGCCTGTGTAGTGCTGCCGTCTGGTTTAAATATATTTTTTGCTGGCACATCCCAGTCGGCAGCCAGGTCAGTTGTATGTATCTTGCTACACCACTTCTCCCTCTGCTTCCAGTGGTCAGTTGCTCAGTCTAATAAGGTTATCTGTCCTGCCCACTGCCAAGTCCAGTGTACCTACCCATTGGGACATAGACCTACATGCTCCGTATCACGTGCCTCTGCCTCCTGCCACATAGCTCCATGCCTTAAAGTGTATTAATATAATAGTTAAGCCACAACTGGGTCCCCTTTAGTGCGGCTCGGCCCGGGTTCGATTTATGCTCTTGTGTAGCTAAGGAGAAGAAACTATTACTCCCACTGGACCGAAATTGTTACCTGTTCAGCCTAGTGTCCATTAACACACCTGATACTCACTACCGGGTCATTTTTTTTAAGGAGTAAAACCGGTTTGGGTAATGGACAGTTCGACCTAATCTTGACCCATTGGCTGTCATGTCCAAAGGCCTTCCGTTGTGCCTACTTTGTTAAGACTTCTCAAGCAGGATAGCGAGAGTGACGTGCAATGTATCCTAGTCCCATGGAGGCTCATTTACGAGGTCCTACTCTTTGTGGAGGTCATCAGCTTGTCTTATATCAGAAAAAGGAACTGTTACAAAATAATGATTTCCCTGTTACACGTTCACAAATGTTCATTGATCCACCCAAGCATACTTACTGGTGGTGGCCAATCCGGCTTGGTGAAAACAACCGACACACCATTGAAGTGCTCATTCCTGTCATTGAATTCTGAAACATTATCATTAACCATACATTGTTAGTGTAGTTTGATTTTATTTCGGGAAAATAACTTTCAAACTGCAAAGTATTAACGGCAAGATTCCATGGGCTGTCTTCCACATGAACAAGGCAGCATTGTTTTCAACCAATTCCAAGAAACTAAACAAGAGCTTGTAGACCATTTGTAGTGTGTAAGTTCATTGCTCACGCATGCATGCGTAACATGACGATCCCCTGTGGGGAAGTTCAAGAGAGCTTTTCTTATAATATACCTATTCAGGTTACATTATAACCTGAATAGAAATGTATAGATTTCTTGTGGCCAAATTAAACTAGTCACCATCGCATCGACATGCTCCCCATTGTGTGGAAATCCTGCTGTGTTTTTAATCTAAGTGCAAGGCTGGTTCAAAACATATGCTTGAAAACATTTTTTTTAGAACTTAATTTTCTTTGACCTAACAATGCAGTGTAATTGGTTTAAACTTATTGATTTAAATATAGATTTATACTGAAAAATAAAAATATGTGGTTTAACGCGAAGTTATGGGGTACCTTCGAAAATTGATCTACGTTAATCGGGTTATAACCGATTACGCTGTTATGTCTACTAGTGTTCGATTTCGCATTGTACTCCCGTGATCAGGCTTGATGGTAGAAGATTGGTGGTACTTCTGCCCAAATTACGCCCCAGGCAAAACCCACGTTTAATGAACAAACCTAGCTCACCGAGATAAGTTAATGGGGGTTAGTGTGAGACAGGAGAAAAGAATTGGAAAATGGGGGGGGGGGGGAACTGGTTGCGTTTTTGTACAGTAATGAGTTGTGGCACATGGGCAAGGATCTTTTGCATTTCGGGACTACAATTTGTACAAATAAGCTTCATCATACATAAACAAACAAACATCTGCATTGAACTTCAAATAATGCTGTTTAATGATGTCACTCGAATGAGTGTCGACACAATGCCGACGGCGACGCTCTCCATGTGGGACTGGTGTAACTTGTCCGAGGTACCTTGACTCTCCTTTCCTCTCTCTGTACTGGCATAATGGCCATGTGTGGCCCGAGCAAACCTGTGGCTCCCCCCCCCCCCCCACCCCCACCCCAAACCATTTCTAGCATGCGTTAAGTGCATTTAAAACAAAAAAATATTTACGAGTTTGTAATTCTGACTGTTTCTCTGCTTGAGAGTATACAGTAAAAAGTAATCTGGCTGGGATGGTGCCCCCCCCCCCCCCCCCCCCCCGAGGTGGGAGGCCCGTGGGTTTTGCCCACCAGTCCCACTCTCTGGCGACGCCACTGCGTGTGGGGTTAAAGATGCTGCCAAGTCGTAACATTTCGTTAAACCCAAGTAAGTTTAGCTCGATCCAACCAGTTTTAAATTTGCAAAGGCATACATGGCAATGCTACTTAACTCAAAACTTCAGCTTGATAATTAGCCAGCTGAAATGATTCCCATTCTTTCTTGTGGGTTCTGAAAGAAAAAGAAAATTAATAAATAATTAACAAAGGTTTATTTTTTTTATATATTTTTTAGTTTAGAGTAAATTGAAATCGTACTAACGCCATCCACTGCTTCATTGGTACGGCAGGGGATTTGAGAGGTGGTTCTTTGAAGAGCTTAAAAAAGAAAAACTGATAGTTCATGTCCACATCAAGTTGCATAAAAACGATTAGGACGAATTATACTTTTAAATAAGTGCAATACTAAGCCCTTTTAAACACTCTTTTAATACGAAAGATACGAACGATGCATAGAGTATTGTATTGGAGCGAAGCAAGGCCAAAGGCCGAGTGAAACTTCGCTATGATCACACTCCAATGTAATCTTAACATCACACATCACGCGAAAACCACAAGGACTATCCAACCAAACTTTGCATGCAGTAGCATGGGTGTCTGGACAAAGTTTATAAAAAAAATCAGGAATCGGATTTGGGGTTGAGGAACCATTAGGGTGACAAAATGGGCCAATAGCCATGAGCCATACAACAACGAGATAGGCCGTTTCTAATTGTTGAAGGCATCCGATCGTTAAAAGATTGATTGTTGATGATAAAGAGGCAGCCTGACAAGCAGACATCTGTCTGTACCTGTAAGCAATTAAAAGCTTATTTTGCAAGGCTGTGCAGACCCCGATTACCAGTCTTTACGAATATTTGCAATATCGGTAGCAATCGGCAAGTTTCGTTTAATGATCGGCTCGAGGTTGGTCGGGTATGAGTGTTTGAAAGGTCCAACCATAGTGACATAAGTAGAAATGGTAATGGAAGTGGCTTACCTTATCGGGTAAACGAAATCTGGAATCGCGGGTCATCGAGCACACGCCTCTCTCGAATTCCTCTGAAATGAACTAAGTAGTATGAGAGAAATCGTTAGAAATCAGGTGACACCAGAATAAACTAGTGGGCAAGGCCGTGCTTCGTTCGATGTAGCAGGGCAGCTGCATTGGTGTAATTCTGTCAAGTAGACCAGAAGCAGCCATTGTTCTGTGCTTTGACCAGAACCATGGTCATAGCCCCCTTTCCCTCCAGAACTACTCCCATCTGCCACCTTTCATTTAACCGCCTGTGGGTCCTACACGGATGTGGATGGTCTGAGTAGCATTGCCATACCGAGCTTGCCATGCCACACTGCTGGTTTTGAGAAAACTTATTTAAAATCGTAACCGTGACACTTGGTCGTAGTTACGCAACGTAAATGCGATTCTGACATTTTCTTGTTGGAGCTTCTTTATTAATCTTAGAAGAGTATTTTTTGCTGCTTAGTCTTTCCTTAACATACAAATTTCAGTGCCACTTTTTCCTGCATTACTGAAAAATTATTCTTTATTTAGTTGAGAATATCATGCAGAATTACATCATGTTTGTTAACTTCACTATTTAGACAGAAATAAATGCTTTAACATTCCTAAAGGGATAACAGCACTGGGTGGGCACGGAAAATGTTAAAGAGCATTGCCCACTCGTGCCCTGTAGTGTCACGTGTGGGTTCTTCTCAGGGATAAGTCAAAATGCGATAAAGTTACACCAGGTCTTTTCGCCAGTCAAAAAAAAATTTTTTTTTTAAATACTGCCGGTGGAATAAATAAATAAATATTTTAGCAGAGCTCAGCTAGTAAGTCTGAAAAACTCAGTCTAGTTGGTGACTCTAAAAGGACCCTTGCAGATTCCCTACCAGTCAGTGCTGGCCTGGGTAGGGAGGGAGACAACCAGCTACCTTCAGCAGCTATGGAATACATTCTGATGTATTTTGGACGTAATATCTGACCCCCTAAAATGATCAAGGTTTCAGTTTGAATCTCTTAAGATTTTCCCCTCCCCTGACTAGACTGTTTTCTTCTATATGAGCAGTCTGCTTTAGATGACACGAAAAATACTTAAAACTTACATTGCGAAAAATGCATACAATTACGTATATGCTAAATAACTTTCGTTTTCGCTGTGGAAATAACTGTAATAGCACTAGCAACTAAATGACGAATTTTAAAACACAGTCGGATAATAATTAGGAGTAAAGGAAACACAGCAGCGAAAATCATACACTAAAAAATCCCAAACTTCGTTTTATTACGGACTTATATATCATTGATGTGATATGACTGGCATAGTCCAGGATTTAAGTGCTCAAGACGGATCCAAGTGTTTACATCCGGGTTTTTTTTTCCCCGGATTTAACCCCTTTTAACACCATGCAGTTCCAGATTTCGATTCAGGGTGGAAAGAATTATTATTGAAGATTGTGTTACCAGTACCTGTTAAGGCAGTGCGATTATTTCTGATTTAGTGATGCGATGTAGAGTGTAATGTGAAACAAACTTATTAAGTCTTACTGCACCTTCCTTCGACCAAAAAATTCAGAAAAAGGTGTCACTTTTGATCCGGAAAAACGTGGAAAAATCAGGGAATTTCATCATGAGTTCTTGAACGCTTCCCTGATGATGAATAATGATTTAGATAATATCTTCAAAATTACTATTCATGATTACTGGTCCTTAGTTTGGCTCAATATTATAGTTTCTTATCGATGAAGACCACGAGTGGGTGAGGAAAACCGTTCGTATAATCATTCCTCGCGCAACTGATGTTTTCCCCGAATTTGAATACGATTTCCGAGAAAGGTAAATTCTGAGAATTGCCAAAATTAGTTCCTAATATTGCCTTAACTGATTACTCAAGTCTTGGTCGTAACCCTCCCGGCAGCCCTTGTTATGTAAGAACGCTGCATGACGTCACAGTGGGCTTAGCCATCCTAACCTGAAAGGTACAGGTCACCAAAGGTCATCAAACCACACAAATGACAGCGCTGCAGCATCTCTAGCCATTTATCGTTATCTAGTTCTGTCTAGCCCTTACTTTCATCAAGCAAAGGAACACACAAATAAATTTCTTTTCATGAAACAAACAAGCCAGATACCTCTTTAATTATTGAGTGTAAAGTTAGTGCGTCCACGCGCATCAGGAAGTAAGCGGTAAAGTTAAGCCTAGACATCACGGGCGCTTTTTTCCAGATTTCGGTTGTTTTGAAACGCAGATTTTGAACCGCTAAATAAAAATAATAATAAGTTTCTGCAAGAAAAGCAGAGGGTTCGGAAAGGGTCATTTTAAGAGACCGCTAACAACCAACCCCAAAAGTTACAAGAACACCCAAAAAAATGAAATTTACAATCATTAACACCCGAAGGGCACTAAATGGGCACCATCTAGTGATAGTGATACCATTAACCTTGACCGCTTGCTCTCTGGTGCATGTGGACGCACAAACCTTACATTCAATAATTAAAGGGACACCCGGCCTGCCTTATAACATTCCGCCTGCCTTATAACAGTTCGCGCTGGTCGCCTTCCGCGTATATACGAACACTAAAGGTCATCTGAGATAGTAGCTGCGTTGAAGAACGTAGCTACTGTCTCATTTGGCATTGTGTCTAATAGACGAACCAGCATGAACGCATTAATCGTGTCGTCACTAACTGGATTGATTCTCGTATTTTAACATCACAATTTATAATTTTCGAAGCTAGTGTCTTATAATTTTGTTTCAGCGATCTATTGGAATAATTAATTTTAATTTTTACGGCATTACGCTTTTAGATTTTTGATCTCATAGTAATTATTGGCAAATTAGTACATGGACACACAGAGATAAACGTCATGGTTATCGTAAGTGCGCAATGCATCATATAGTTGCGGGTCGTTCGTAAATAAAGTTCCACTATATTCAACATTTTTGACGCCACATTTAAAAAAGGATTTTTAGCAAGGGAAAGACTAATGGTAAGGAAATAAACCTTTGGGGCCGTACTTGATGTGGAGGATCGAGAAAAATGGCGCTGGGAGGTATATCCCTGGCACGTGGCTTGTTTGTTGCACAAAAAGAAATTTCTTTGCGCATTCCTTAGCTTGTTGAAATCAAGTGCTACATGGAACTAAATAATGGTTGGTGACATTAAATGCCTGTCATTCTGTACATAGGCACCTTTAATATGAACAAATTAGTAACAAAATGCCTGGTTAGCATACCGGCCAGCCTATTGCAGATTCGTCTTTCAGCTTCCTACCTGATGTCAAGATGGTGGAATGACGACAGTGTTCTTCGCTTAGTCTTCCCCGCATGTCGTCCATCTCACAGAGACGTAGACTCGGTAGATCGGGACGGAAAATCCCTTTTTTGAGCCAACACACGCTTTGATGACGAAAAGGGTATTCGTCCCAGTTGGTCTTTTCCGGCGGGGACGTGCTTTTGATGGTCTCCTTTCTCATGTTGGGAACAAAACAGTACGCTCCCTGTCGTTTTGGCATCCTGAACAACTAACGGTCTCAATTCTCCTTCTTGACAAATGGGCAAATTCACCTGTTCTGAAACAAAATTTGTTTGAAACGGTCGTGCAACCAGAATTATCCTTTTTTGGTGGTGTGAGAAGGGATGGGAGAGCAAAGGGAAAAAAAAAACAGCTAGTAGGTCTGGTTTCTGCGGGAGGGCTATGTAAGGTATAGCCCTCACAAGCCAGCTTACTTTCAGCAAATTTAGTGCTCTTGAAAAGTTTCAAAAGCCAACTTCACTTTGATATTTTTTTTTACTTTGCTGGTATCCTCTTTGCAAATTTCGCTACTCATCTTGGGTTTTGGAGGGTGGGGGCGGAATAAATCCTTTTACCCTCATCCCCTCTTTTCCACGCAACTACACGAAAACCTAATTTTTGTTTAAAAAAAAAATCGCCAATTAAGAATTGTTCCATTTTACAGTTCTGCCATCCGTTGCGCGAAAACTACGTGACAACAAGGAAATAGGTAAAGTAGTTACACTCTGTACTCCTTGTCCCTACGGCACTTTATACGTGCTCCTGACGGAAATCAACGGCTAAAGTATAAACATTTTCGTATTTAACAAATTAGATATTTGTCCTTGGAATGGAACGTTAGCTTATTTAAGAAGAACTATTAAAACGCAAGTTGTAAATCAACTGGGATGGAGATGTATATTTTCGAACAAGATGTTAAAAAAGATTTGTCGTAATTGCGAGTGCGACCTAAGCTACGGCTGTTTGTCTCTGCTGTAGCGCTGTGCTTCCTGTTTCTATTTACATCTTTAAACGCCTGCAGAGGCAGTTTTAATAAAGATAAATGAATATAATTAGATTTAGAAGAAAGTTGGAGGTGTATGTACATTTACTAACAAGGTTAGTTAAAAGTATTTACCGTAATTAGGACATAGGCTACGGCTCTTTGACTGTGCTGTAGCGCTGTGCTTCCTGCTTCTATTTATCACAATCTTAATTAAGTGGCAGTTCTAATTAAGAGAACTTGACGTAATTAGGTTTAGATTAAGGATGGAGATACATGTATATTTTGGACCAAGTATAATAAAAACGATTTATAGTAATTAGGAACTAAGCTCCGTTTTTTAGTCTTTGCAGTACACTGTGGATCCTGGTTATATTTACCACAAGTTACTTCTTTAAACTGCTGCTGTGGCAGTTCTAATTAAGATAAATTTATGCAATTACGTTTAGATGAAAGATGGAAATGTATATTTCGAACTAACGGAATATAAAAACGATTTATTGTAATTAGGAGCTAAGCTCAGTCTGTTCGTCTCTGCTGTACACTGTAAAATCTTTGAACTGCTGAGGTGGCAGCTCTAATTTAAAGACAACTGGATGCATTTAGGCTTAGATGAAAGATGCAAATGTATATTTTCGAACAAGGTAATACAATTTTATCGTAATGAGGATAGTATGAGTCTGAGGCTGTAGCAGTGTGCTTCCAGCTTTCTGTTTATCGCAAGTTATATCTTTAAACTGATGTAGTGATAGTTATAATTAAGGTAAGTTGACGTATTTAGGTTTAGATGAAAGACGGAGCTGTATATTTTGGACCAAGGATTAAAGAACGTCGTATTGTAGTTAGCAGTTTAGCTACGTCTGTTTATTCTGCTGTAGTAGTGTGCTTCCTGGTTCGAGTTACACCGAGTTACATCTTTAAACTGCTGCATGGCAGGAGCTAAGCTTTGGCTGTTTGACAATGCTCTAGCAGCGTGATTTTTGCGTCCACTTACCATGAGTAACATCTTTAAAATGTTGCAGTGGTACGGTAGTCCTAATTGGCATAGCGTAGCCTATAACGGGCACCAAATAGCAAATGATGTTTGGTTGGTTGCACTTTTGTAGTGTGAGTGGGAATGAAATTTGGTCCATCACTTGAAATCCCCTAAAGTATTGCTGAGCTAGAATTTGCAGTAAATCGACCATTTATTTACAGAAAAAAATTACAAATTTCCGAATTTATTTATAACACTCACCGTTGAAAATTACGAATCCTGAATAGTTAGTTAATCTTACGGCTAGTAAACAACAAAATAATGCATATCGAGCTAAAAGTATGAAATTTGGTACATAAATCACTCTTAGCAGTACAATTCGAACCACCAACCATGGAACCCCCATGAAATACCCCTCAAGGGCCCCCAGCATCCCCCCTTTTACCATACCACCTCTACCCCCTCCCTGAGGCTTGTCCAGCAAATTCTTGCAGCTCGAGCTCAAAGCACGAAATTTAAAACCAAATCGTTGTTAGAAGTACAAATTGAACCAGTCATCGAATTCCCCATGAAATACCCCCAGAGTTCCCCTGTTCACCCTTTCCGACGCTTGCTCAGCACCGGTCACTCTTATATGTAGTACAAATGAACCAGCCATGGAACCCTCATGAAGTACCCCCAAGGCCTCCCAGCACCCCCCTGTGGCTCCCTCTCTGAGGCTTGACCAACAAATTCTTGCAGATCGAGCTCATAGCATGTAATTTCGTACACAAGTCATTGTTAGTACTACACATCGAACCAGCCATGAAATACTCATGCGAAGGGGCCCCAGCACCCACCTGTGCCCCCCCTCCCTGGCACTTGACCAACAAATTCTTGTCGATTGAGAAAAAGAAGGAAATTTTGTATACAATTCGTTCTTAACAGTACGAATAGAATCATCTATGTGACCTTCTAGAGCCGGGGTGGCGAACCTATGGCACGCGTGCCAAAGATGGCACGCGAAGGCTTTTCTAATGGCACACGATCCTTTCTAAAGAAAATAGCGTACAATGACACATTTATCCCCTACAAAATAAAAGAATATATAATTAGTTGCAGCAAGGCATTTTTTACTTGCTTTCTTCCCCGTCTCTTTACGAACAATGGTAGCAGTTCAATGTGACGTGTGGCTTGAGTGAAATGGGAGATTCACGGGCCGTTAGCATCGCAGTCGGTAAACAGTGCATTCAAAAATTGAATGATGAATTTAAGAACTTTGATAAGAAAGCAGCAGAACAAACGTCAACACAAAAATGGGTTGAAAAGAAATTACTACCAAAACAGATCAACTTATATTTCAACGAAGAATGAACTTTCTTGAAACTTTGATGCCGTGAAAGTTGGCGTTTTCATTGTTTCATTGTTAGTGACGTTTAGATCTCGAGCTACTATTGCGAACTAGTATACTCACTCACACATGAACACAATCTACTGGACCACACAGAATCTCCTTCTGGAAGAGAATAGCGAAGCATGCATCAAAATGAAGCTAGGCAGGTACGAACCACCCATCGGAAAATTAGCATATGAGAATCAAGAACAGAAGTCGCACTGATGTGGCATGTACAGCATGTTTTGTCAGCTAATTTTTGTTTTATTGGCACGTACGTAAAGAATGGTTCGCCATCCCTGTTCTAGAGGCTTGATATTTCAATCTGCTCCGCCTGTAAAAGACCCAAAGCCTGTTTCCTGATTACGATAAATGTATTTTTTTTTTTATCTAACTAGGCTTAGCGTATAGTTGGAGATGTACTTTTTACAACATAGGTAGTACAAATGATACACTGAATAGAGGTGGGATTTTTGTTGTAGCGCTGGCTGAACTTAGTGCTTTTTACTTTGCTTCTGTGGAAGTTCTTAAGATAAACTGGTGTGGCTTAGATGATAGTTGAGTTTCGTGTTGTAAAAATTGCATATCCACCGTTCGTATAAGCTTAGGTCTAAAATAATTTCTGTTCAGTCAGTTGCGTGACGTTTTGAAGTGTTTTCCAAGAAAATGTAAAAACAGTTAACTTCAACAAATGAATCTTGTTTTATGAATGTATTTAAAAAAAAAAAAGCCAGCTCATTCCTTTACTTTTAACGGTATTATCCTCCTCCCACACGTTGCTGCCTTAACAAGGAACTGGCACAAGGAAACAGAAGAGGCACAAGGAATCGAAGCAAGGTAAGGAAGTAACGAAGCCTAGGTGGTGGCTACTTGGTTATTCCGTAATCTGAGAATGAAGGAATTAACAACAAGAATTAGTGCACGGAAGGATAAAGAAAAACAGCGCAGTACTGAAAAAACTTAAAAACAAATGTGAAGCGTTAAAAAAACGCGCATTAAAAAAATGAGAGAAAATTGGTTATCTTTTGAACGTTAAAACACCAGCAAATTCGGGCAAGTGTGAATAAGTCATGGATTGCCGAACAGACTCGGACTCCCTAACAAAATCAAAAAATCATGCGGTTACATGTCGTCACGCTCAATTTTGTGAAATAGTTTTTTAAACAGTATTCGCATGTGATGACAGCGAAGCAAATGGTAATTATGCAAGTTAGCATACCAATTCGTTTCGTTGTGAAACCCGTATCAAGGCTTGAGAGAGTCTTGTCCGTGCGGACCCTGTCCAGCAAAATGCAAAGCAAGGCAACTGATCTAACTTGACCTAACCCATAGAAACATGATAAAAAAAAAAAGTAGTTTGATAGAAAAATACCTCCTAACTTCATGGAATCGACACTATTGTAATTTTCAGCCCCATAAAACATTTTGACTTTATCTTAAGACAATAACATACAAATGAGCATAAAACCAATAAAATATCTACAAATGGTCACCTTTTGTGAAATTGTGAGCTTGTGAAATTGTGAGCTTACCGCCAGTTAGGTGACTTATCAAATTGTATTTGGGTCCCACACATTATTTACAAAAAATAAAATGTGCGCGATCACATTGGTTTGAAAACACTAAACACAACTCACTATTGACACACAAAATTTTTTTTAATTTTTTTATTAGCACCAAAAATCGCTTTCAGATATAGTCGGAATAAATTGCGGAATAGGCTGCCTGACAGTGTTGTGCGGTCTTAAGAATGCACTCTCTCTTAAATTGTAAACAAAACTTACCATTTTGTTTTGGAGTTCTATGATTAACTGTGGATGGTTCAATGTTTTTTTCTTTGATTGCGGCCGTTTGGCTTATTAAATTTAGGTTTTTTTTTTTGTTTTTAATTTTGATCGTGTCCTTATTTCTAGTACGGAAAATTGCTGCGATTATTTTTTTGTTCATATGCACCTCGGCTTGGGAACTGGCATGTTTATTGTAAATAAGCCTACCCCTTAAACCTAAAAGTCGTTGTGCGTAGTGTTTATTATTATTTATTATTAACCCAACTTAACAATATCAACAACATGACAACACCACAGCAGCTACAGGAACATGGTAAGCCAATATACGTGATATGAAGAGTAAAACTTCTATCTCACTCTTGGTAATTCCCAACAAACTTACGAACTTCTTTAAAAGCCTCCTCTTCCACAGCCTGTTTGCGCTGAGAGTGGTGAGCGTACGACTATCTCGAATTTAACTTATCAGACGTCAGAATTCTTAGAGATGCTTTACAGAGCTATTTGTCGCATTGTCATTGAAGTAAAAATTGCATTATTAACTACCCAGGTTGGTTTTCCTCGTAGTGTTAATGCTGGAAACAGTTAAGGTTCTGAATAGTAAGTGTTTGATTTTGTTGGTTAATTATTGGTTATGGTTAGAGTGTTAGACAGAATTTTGTTGACTAGGAAGGTGAAAGCCACATGAATACAAGGAATCAGCACCTTCTGAAACGTCACTAAATTATTAACTTTGGTAGGAATCACGGATGGATTGTTAGGTGGCGCCATCTTTTAACGCCAAATGAATACTATGAAAAGTTCAACAGATGCCGACGTGCAGCAAAGCTCGACTATATGTAGTTTTCTGCATGTTTAGCATCTGAAGTACTGCTGAGACGGCCTTCAATCAGGGGGGTCTTTCGTATGGTAGGGATCCTAATATCATGGTTTTTCGATCAGCGTTATTTACCCAAAGGGTAAAAACCATTCTGATACTGTCGTTCTCATTGAGCCAAGATCGATGAAACGATAGTATGTAGGAAGGGTGGTCATTCCCTATCTCCGTAAGGGACGTCACTGGAGCCTTTCCGGTTTGACTTGTGCGCATGTCCGTACGTTGTTTAGCTGCATTGTGACGTCAGTGGAGGCAGCAAAATCAACAGCCAATGGAAAAGCATATGAAAAATCTCGGAAGAGTCTGCTCCGCCTTGTTGTTTGAATGTAACCCTGGGAAGAAGACCGTCGGACCCAGATACAAAACTTAACCGGAGAGGGAGTATTAGTATACTTTGGAGAGGGAAAAACTAATCCAACGCATACACAGGTTTCGTGGTTAGAGGGATGCTGAAGATTCTTTTCAGTAAACAGAAGCCGATACATTTCATTTTCAGTAAATACAGAAGCAGAAATAGAAGCAGAATCCTTCAAAACTGATCTATTTGGGGAACTTCGGGCATTATGGTCATCTCAGGGGTGCCCACACTGGTAAAACGGCTGTAGCCAATCTTTTTTTCGGAGAAGGGAGGGGGGGGGGGGTTCTTCTTTTTTAGTATGGAAAATTGTTGCGGTTATTTTTACAATTTTGTATAATTTCGTTGGTCACATGCACCGCCCGTTTGGAAACTACTTGCTAGGACAGTGACAATAAATTCAAAATGGATATTAGTTCACAGTCATGATGAAACTATTCTTCATCTTTCTCCTTCCCCCACTCCAGAAATTCCCCAAGATACACCGCGTCCTTTCGTTCAGTCCGAATCCTGATGTTTATATGGCTCGCTGGTATCATCTCTTCCATTAAACCCCCACCCAACGATAGCCAAAAAAGAAAGGCGTAGTTTTGGAAACCTTGAGGGGGTAGGAAAAATGGCAAAAAAATAAATTGTTTGGAGGGGGCACCTCGTAGCCTTAAGGGCAGAGATCAAGATACAGACCAAAAACGAACAATCAAATCACTATCAGAAAAAATGACAGAAAATTAAAAGGGCAAATACATCCATTTTGACATGCATGCTTTACTTTTGGATCATTTACACCATAGCTAAACACAAGAATTGCGGTTGGAATACGTTACAACGTACGTCCGATACAACAATTTAATTATTGCATCACCAAAACACGACATGGAGACCACCATTGTTTTGCTGGAACGCGCAGAAATTAGTGCCGACTGATGTCACTCTTCGATTTCGACTCGCAGCCGATTGAGATAGCTCTATTGGCTGTGAGAGCTTGAGCGTCTGACGGCCCTAGCTGGCCACTACAACTGTCGGCCAGCTAAGGCCGTCGGACGCTTGAGCTCTCACAGCCAATAGAGCTATCTCAATCGGCTGCGAATCGTAATCGAAAAGTGACATCTGTCGGCATATAATTTCTGCGCGTTCCAGCAAAACAATGGCGGTCTCCATGTCGTGTTTTGGTGATGCAATAATTAAATTGTTGTATCGGACGTACGTAACGTATTCTTACCGCAGTTCTTGTGTTTAGTTATTGTGTAAGTGATCCAGAAATAAAGCATGCATGTTAAAATGGATATAATAGCCCTTTAACACAGTTTAACCTCTCCAATTAAATGCAATCAAGGTCAATCCAAAGCAATCACAAAAATACCACAATTCCTTCACACACCATTTTCAATCAGTGACGGCGTCATGACTGAATTGTTTTTTTTTTTTTTGGGGGGGGGGGGCGCAACAGATGGTACATCTGGAAACAGAGTGAGCCAAGGACTTTTTTTTTCAAGGCAGCCCATTAGGCACTTTTATTGCGTTTAATTCAACCTGAACGATACGAAAGCTTCAATGCAGTCCAATTTTTGTAAAATACGCCCCATAAACGCACAAAATAAATTTGGCTGCACATATATTGCTAAGTTGCTCCAAAAATATATAAATAAAAAAATAAAACAATGAAAGCTTAGTTTATTAATTTTATTTCAAATTTAGCCTGCAAGGTTTTTTTTTATTATTTTGTGGTTTGGTGGTGACCCGAACGCTGGGGGCGCAGGGGGGGGGGGGGGG